>WSYH01000310.1:32348-233526 GCA_036426205.1 Ascaphus truei
TATCCTCCCTCTGTCTACCGAAATGTGGTGCAGGTATTTATTTATTCCCCCCCCATCCCCACTTGTCTAATTTTGCTGCTGGAAATATCATAACACCCACCTAAGTGTCAGATTATGTAAATGGAGTTTCACTCAGAATCATTTTAGCAACAGTAATGTCAAAAAACTTCCGCGATTCTCACTATTTCAATTCAATACTATTTTGGTGGTCTAGAAATCAATCTACCTCATTAAGATCCTAGACCTTGACAGATATGCAATTTTACTATTATGCTTCATGCTGTGTAACTGAATAAGATGAATAAAAAAAATTCAATGCAACAAACACAAATCTAAAACAAAAAAAAAAAAGCACATTAGTTTCTAATTGCTATATGGATGTGTGACATATGTTGTGTGACATTGGATGTGTGACATGGATGTGTGACATATGGATTTGAACATCCATTTAGTCAATTCTTCATTTGCAGACTGACCCATGTTTCTGCCTTTGCAGTGTCCTAAAGGTGCAGAGCTAATTTCTCAGCTCCAGGTTTCGTGGATTAATTGCAGAGTAACTAACATATTGTCAGTTGAAGGGTGTTAGCTGCATACCTGTCACTCTGTTGGGCTGCGAGTTGGTATGTTGATTTATTGCCAAGCCTAAAGACCTGTCCCTGAGAGTCCTGTGACTAAGAGTAAAATACTAGGGTAGATCCACAGAAGGCCCTAATTTGTTACCTAATAATGGTAGTTATCGGAAATTGGGGATAGACGTTATTTTTTCTGAATTTTAATCATCAAAGTTAATGAATGGCCAAAATAACACCTGTTCGTAACATAGGAGCACTATTAACAGGGACTTTTCATTTCTCAGAGACTCGTTTCACCAAACACACTGCACATGTACATTGGTCTAACCTTTAATATGCATTATTAACGCATGCATAAAGACGCATTAATCGTGTGTGCGTATACCAAAAGCTATAAAATCTTTGTACAATATTATAGAAATTGAACATTTTAAAAACATTATTTTACTTTTTCCATTATTTATAGTGTCCTTTCTTCACTTATTTTATTGTACATTATACAAATTATATATGGATATACAATTATACACTCCTATTTAATACTTCATATTATTGCATATCTACCATATTAGATTCACACAAATCAACATTCATCGCTAAAAAATAATACATACTACGTTATGATGTGTTTTTCAACCATATTTATGATCCTAATATAATCTTTGTATGGCACGTTACTTTTTGTTTTGAAAGGTGTTAAGTCCTATACTCAGTACATTGCCTTAGGCTATTCCCGAAAGAACTCCAATGATAATAGGGCTGGAAGTTTGAAACCAGCTTTTGGAAGGTCTTAAATACTGTATCTTAGCATTATTCCCATCGATCAAATTGACGGTTGGTCTGAGGATCTCCAGTGTTGGGTAAACTGCTTACTACCATATGATTTGCTTATGAGTAAACCAGACTCCATTAAATGTATGATACAAATTTTTTTATGTGAATGAAAGGACAGTGGTAATGCTAAGCACCTTTGGGGATAACCATTTGGGACAACGCATACGTAACTGGGAGTAACATACATGCATAAATGTTTATGGATTTCTGAGGGCTCTAACCCCCATGATGTTAATTTTCTGCATCTTTCTCTTAGAGGACCAGACACTCTTGTTTTTTTTTTATATTTTACTACTGTGCTACAGTAAGCTCTTTTGATTTGTTTCTGATTTCTGATCCTACTATCTGATTACGCTACACTAGATGTATTTGATCACTAGATTAGTATTTATTTGCTTCATTGCTCATAATACAAATAAATCTAATAACTCTTGAAGAGCAGACACTTGAAGAGCAGACTAAAGTATAGAGAGGTGTTTTCATGAGTCAGCTGATTATGTGTGTATGGTGGAAGACACCGACTCCTACATTGCACAAAGATATTGCTTATTAGAGACTTGTGTCAGACTGACAATGCAAGACTTTACAGTGTCGACTGTAGAATGAATATTCTTTTGGGTAGTATTAGTTCTTTTCTTCAGCATGATATAAAGGGTTGTTCTGTGGTGATTAAATGGCAAAATCAGTTACATCATAATTTTTGTTTTATAAAAATCATTTAAACATAATCCTAATCCTATTTCCATACCTAGACATATGGTTACCCCAATATTTTTTGATAATGTTCCCCCCCTGTAGAATTCAGAAATGTTGCATCTCACTGAATCAGGAGGGTGACAGTAATGTACGTATGATGAATTTGAATTAGCTGTAAATTGCATGTGTAGAGCACAAAACGTGAACTCCTTTATACTAATACTAATCCTAAATACTACTACTATCCTAAATACTGTACATCAGTTCTGTAGTATTAGATAATAGTGACTGTTTTTTTTATTACAACTTGTAATTGCCATTTGTTAAGGCGTTTTAATATCTGAGCATCATTTGATTTCTATAGCAGGTTTATCACACCTCCCCAGCTGTGCAAGATCTTTGTAACACTTCTTGTTGTGATAATTTATGGTCAAGTGTTCCCAGGCAGTTTGAGCTGCAAACTGTACTATAGTCAACGTTACCTTAGTAATATCAGGACAATGTATATCTGCTGAGGTTATACTAACTGATGGTTTGATTGAAACAGATTTATAACAGAGCACCAAACGATTGCCTGCTTAGGTCAGAATGTAGAAATATCATTGTCATACTTTAATAAGAAGGAGAAAAAAAAGAAAACGAATAGGGGGTATTGCTGCTTTAATATACTATAATCATAGTTATGAAAAAGATATATGAAGGTAAAATGATTTAGCCACTTGTTATTTTTTTGCTTTTCCTCTTTTTTTTTTAATACTACAGAAAATGATTTATTAAAAAAACATATATGATTTCACTTTCCGTTTTCTGCTTTAAATGCCAGAGTGGTATGATCTATGTTAGACTTGTCTAGAATGATTAGAAGTACATACGTCTATACCAACATAAATCAGATATTTAAATAATTCAAGAAGAATCTCTGGTCGCTCATTGAAAAAAGACCCAATGTGTCGCATGAAGATTTTACATTTTTTTTTTATCCTTGACAATTAAGCACATAGCACAGGGGAGATCCAATAAACTTCTTTTTGGAGCAAGCGTTTTTTTTCTGATCAACCAATCACAATCTGTCTCTCGAATGAAATAATAACTTAGAATGTTTTCTGTAACTATGTAGGATTTAATATTTCATTCTTAGTGTCACCACTTCTATTCCCATGATTATGTATATTGTCCATGTGGCTACTTGGACTAGAAGTAAGTCATGTAGTCCATGCCTTTAAAAAATGATGGTTCAATTCCATGTGAAGAGTAATAATTATGTAAAATTAATGCTTTTTTGCTATAATGAATTACTATGTAAATATGTGTGTCAATATTAAGATAGTGTATGTAGAACATTTCGTATTAACACTATAATTACTTCACTGTCGGATTACCATTAGGCCCAATAGACCTGGGCCGGCAAAGTTTGGGCGGTGGCAAAATGTCTGCTCCCATATACGATAGTGCTTTCTCATGCCTATCGGCCTGATGGAAGGCACCTGTCCGTGGAAGCTGTCTCCCCCCACTCCACCCCACCCTCTTTCTCCTTCTGAAACGCGACGCCGCTCCAGCAAACGTGACGTAATCGACACGCTACATGGCATGTGCCGCCACGCACTGCCAAACTCGTGACACCCCACAGTGCCACTCAACGCTGCACTCAGGAGGAGATGGCACAAGGAGCGGTCAGCACAGGCAAGTGCCTAGGGTTCAGAACTTCAAATCCGCTGCTGATTACATTTTCAAAGATTGCAATAATATAAATATACCTGAAATAGATGTTTACAGATATATATAAGCTCTTATTTCACTTGATTTTATTGATGCATTTTTTTTTTGTACAAAAATCCGGATTACAATAGTTGTATTAAGTTTTCAAAGGGGTGAGGTACAGGAAGAAAAAGGGGAGGTTGGGGGAACTAAAGGGGGGAACCATCATGTCACTCCACAATACTGGCTTATACTTTCAAAACACACAAAACAGCATAGTTAACATCTCAACTACCAATCAACATCATTGAATACTCTCTACACTTTTGCAGATGAACAGGGTGGCTTTGGGGGGCAGTTTTTAACAGCACCTCTAGTTGACTATTCCAAAGATTTATTGGATGGCAAATAAAAATTTTTTTTAATTGAAAACAGTGTATCAACATATAGATGGTAAAGCAGGAATGAAAGAGCAAAGTCATTGTTTTTCTCTCCAAAATAATCAATTAAATATAGCAAAACATGGCACAAGGGAGTGGGAGGGATCTAACAAAACCCACCGTTCTCCCCTCTTGGACTTAACAAGGATGTAGAACAGTAGTAGTAGGAAGGAAGCACAACCGCAATCTGAACTGTAAAAGCTACTTTCATTTAATTACCATAAAAGCAGGTACAAACATAATTTATTTTTTTATTATTTTATTTATAAAATATTTTACCAGGGAGTATATATTGAGAGTTGCTTCTTGTTTTCAACTATGTACTGGCATAGAGTTTAAGATGACAAACAATACATGTTACAAATATAGTTTACATAGTGAACAGGTATACATTATATACAAGACATAGCATGCACAGTTTCCAGATAATATAACTATAGGCATAGCATAGTTTAAACAGTTACAGACCAATTAAAAGTGAGACAGCTTTAGTTTTTGAAAGAACTTAGACTTGTGGTGATTTGAGAATCTCCGTTAGATTGTTCCAATTTTGGAGTGGAAGGTGAGATGGAGGAGCGGCCGCGCCTTCTTTGCTAAACTTTGGAACCATGAACTCTTTTGTACAGATCTCAGATGATAGTGTCTGTATGTGGTAGGGGAGAGGAGCTTGTTCAGATAGATGGGTAGCTTGGTGTGGAAAACTTGTGGGGAGCGCAGGTATCACCATAAACATGTAAGGAAAAAATATCAAAATATGCAATATGTCTAAATGATACAGCATCTGAGCAGGATCATGAATGGGAACTCACATTATCCCATTGGTATTACAGCCTGTATTGGCATACTGTAGATGTGGTGGGTAGATTCAGCAATGTGCAGGGGGGTCTTGCTTGTACACACTCCCAGATATAGCAGGAACAACCCTCAATGGAAATGGAAATAAGACAATTCTGTGTGCAACACTGTATGTTCACTATGGGTATATGAAAAGGCAATAAGTATTGCCCTTACATGATCAACATGTTAGACACATAACAATTGATGCGCGCACTAGTGTACTCCATCCACCCCCCCTCCCGAGGTCGCGTCGTGTCACTTCTTCCGGTTCGGCCACGTCGCGTCCTTCCGTTTGTCGGCGAACGAGAATGGATCCTCACGGGTTCTGGGGCTAGTCTGGCACACTTCTGAACTGCTGCAGGTTCACTCAACGCGTTTCGCTGGGCGTGGCAGCTTCGTCAGGAGTCCGATCTCAACGCGTTGAGTGAACCTGCAGCAGTTCAGAAGTGTGCCAGACTAGCCCCAGAACCCGTGAGGATCCATTCTCTGTTCGCCGACGAAACCGGAAGTGACGCGACGGGCCGAACCGGAAGTGACACGACGCGACCTCGGGAGGGGGGTGGATGGAGTACACCTATGCTGCGCATCAATTGTTATGTGTCTAAGCACATGTTGATCATGTAAGTGCAATACTTATTGCCTTTTCAATATACCCATAGTGAACATACAGTGTTGCACAAGAATTGTCTTTATTTCCATTTCCATTGAGGGTTTGTCCTGCTATCATCTGGGAGTGTGTACAAGCAAGACCCCCCTGCACATTGCTGAATCTACCCACCACATCTATTGCCAAATACAGGCTGTAATACCACTGGGATAATGTGAGTTCCCATTCATGATTCCTGCTCAGATTGCTGTATTCATTTAGACATATTGCACTATTTTGATATTCTTTCCCTTACATGTTTATGGTGATACCTGCGCTCCCCACAAGTTTCTCCACACCATTCTAAATAGGAGAAAACTGGATCTTCTCCTAAGAGGGTTGAGCAGCAAAGTTTGCCATTTTTCTTAATATTTGAGCACTCTAGTAAATTATCACAATATTTGAGATTCATATATATATTTTCACCTTCACAAGTAGCGCCTCACAATTTTTGTTTATTAGATGGGTAGCTTGTCCAGAAAGTATTTGAAGGAAAGATGAACTTTGCGTCTAGACTCAAGTGATGACCAATCTAGTTCTTTGAGCATTTCGCAGTAGTGTGTGTTGTAGTTGCATGGGAGGACAAAACGGCATATTGAATTGTAGAGGGTATCAAGTTTGCTAAGGTGGGTTTGGGGTGCTGAGCCATGAACTATGTCCCCACAGTCGATAATAGGCATTAGCATCTGCTGTGTGATATGCTTTCTGACCAGCAGATTTAGGGAGGATTTGTTCCTGTAAAGTACACCAACAGATGCAGCCACCAGTATCCGATCACTTGCCTTGGAATATCTTGGGCAATATCCCAATAGTAAAACATACTGGACACCCAACAAGCTCCTATTGAACCCCCAAAATAACCACAACATATATATAAGCATATGAGTGTCACAGAGGAGTGCTACTGAGCATGGCAATATATATTTAAAATCAGAGACAGAACATAAAACACAGACAGAGCTCAGTTTTTAGCACATCCAGTGAAACTCATACACAGTACAGTGCCTAAATATATATGTATAAATATCGAGTAAAATGGTCTTTTAGTTTAACATTTTTGGCCAAAATTGTTGTAAGCCCCTGAGTCAACTGCACGGCAGACCACAATTCAGGGGTCCCTAACGCTAATATAAATTCTTAATAACCTGTGTAGTAACAGGAAGAATGATTTATAGTAAATCTGTCAATATTAGTTGCAAAGTTCTAAGTCTGATTGAAGCTTTTAATAACCTGTACATTACCAGGAAAAGCACTCTGTATTAGAGTTGTCACAACCATACTGCAAGCCAGCAAGTTCCCCTGAGTGGAAGATGCTATGGAGTGAGCCCTTAAATCTCCCAATAAACTGCAACATTTCTGTGAGATTTCTGCAGCCACACTAATGGCCCATCGGATTAACACAGCGTGGGGTCCCTGCAGTCCCATTCAATCTGAATGGGACTGCAGGGACCCTGCTGTGTTAATCTGATGGGCCATTAGTCTGGCAGCAGAATCTCACAGAATGTTTAGGCATTTACTGTGAGATGCCTTAGTTTTTACCCAGGCAAGTGATCGGATACTGGTGGCTGCATTTGTAGTTTGGCATAGGTTTTGGATGTTAGGGTATCAATGTGCATCCCAAATGTTAAATGGGAGTCAAACCATATGCCCAAGTATATAAAACTAGTACCAGGATTTAGGGTGGTGTTAGCGTTGTTTCTTATCTGGAGCTCAGTCACTCGAAGCTTTAAAAATTTAGCCTTTGTCCCAAATACCATTGTTACAGTCTTGTCAGTGTTTAAAAACAGTGTGTTTTGGGAAACCCAATTTTCAAGTCTCATAAAGTCAGATTGATGTATGTGTTCAAGGTCGGAGAGGCTAGGCCTGTGTGCATATAAGATTGTGTCATCTGCATACATGTATAATGCACCTCCCTTACAAGCTGTAGGAAGATCATTGATGAACACTGAGAAGAGTAGGGGCCCCAGAACAGAACCTTGCGGGACACCACAAGTGATATCCAAGGGGTTGGAGTTGGAGTCTGAGATAGACACATGTTGGGATATACCTGAGGTAAAAATTAAACCAGTTTAAAGCATGCTGCCCTATTCCAGAGCACTGGAGTTTTTTAAGCAGGACAACATGATCAGGACAACATGATCAACAGTATCAACAGTATCAAAAGCCTTTGCAAAGTCTAGAAATATTGCACCAGTGAGTTGTCCCAGTTCCATTCCACACTGGATTTCATTGCAAACTTGTAGCAGGGAAGTTACCATGGAGTGTTTGCGGCGAAAGCCAGATTGGAATTAGCTAGGGAAATTAGGGAAATTAGTAATCGCTTAATTGGGAGTGAACATATTTTTCCGTGACTTTGGATAGTATTGGGAGAAGAGAGATTGGCCTGTAGTTTGAGACAGTGTTTTTGTCCCCACTTTTGAAGATAGGGACAACTCTGTCAGTTTTCCAGGTTTTAGAGATATAGTCTGCAGACAGAATAGAGTTTAATGTGATGTTTCAAGGCACAAACGCCCTTTCCTCAAACCCCACACCTCAAGGATGTAACACAATTGGCAAAACAATTTGGAAGTATTACCACTTAAAGATAAAGGTTGTCTAAAATCATGTGATTTGTAACTACGCCTTTAAAAATGTTGGAGGGTTTCCACATTGTATACGGTACAGATGATAAAGTTTTGAAGTCCATTATCTTGATATTAATTACACATTTTTGAAAGATAATATTTGTCGAATCTATATGCATGTGTGTGTTACTCTTGCATAATCCAGTGTAGAACAAATACAGCTCAACCTCGTTATAGCACGATCTGCTACAACGCGGATCCGCTTATAATGCGGTCTGAGTGTGTTCTAATATTGTGACACCTGATTACTACTTCACGTACACCACCCGTTCCCCACCTGGGGACTAATTTTATTTTCACTGATTTACAATTTCACTTTTTTTCGGCGTTGTTATTGATTATTAAAAATGTTTTGTTTTTGTTTTTAACAGTTTACATGTCCTGTTACTTTTGTATCATCGGTAACTGTTTGGGTTGTATTTTGTAGCCCAACCGGTGGATATTATATCACGGTGTATATATTTGTTATCTCAACCATGAGTGAGTGCTAAAGGGTCTGTTGTGACCTCGGTCACTTTTCTCTTGTATCTCTATTGTATATCTCCCTTTGCACCTGGCTTTTATTTTGGTATTTGGACTTGCGCGATATTTTACCACTAGTCACCATATCAATAATTATATTCTCAGATGAAAGAATAGGGGATTAAGTAGCATTTTATCTCATAAAGTCATGCTGGCAAAAAAGTATAGAGGCTACTTAATATATTATATGTGTCAGCACTAGTATCATTTAAAGTGTACTCATAAAGAGCTAGCAGTTCCAGCAAAAAGGTGTCTTGCAAAGAAGAAAAATAGCTTGAAAACTGAACTGTTACATTTACTTGTAGAATTATAAAGTGTATCTGAGCCAAGAAATGCTCAGTTTGTTTAATGACTACCTTTATGGCTGGTCCCATTACGCTACGCAAATTGTATTGATGATATGAAAAATATTTTATGAAGCAGACCCCTCCAGCTTTTCTGACATTACTCACTCTATTACTTTTTTTCATTACAACCAGATCATTTATATTATACTGTATTATTCTTATAATATTCTTTAGTAAAACATGACTTTCCACCTAGGGCTAAAATAAAAAATAAATTGACAAACAGGAAATTATATAAAAGTGCATTTTTATTGTATTTCAGCAGAGCAACAACAAATATATATATATATATATTTTTAATGCTAGAATAGGGTAACAGTGATGACAAAGAAATCAACGCATTCAATTAATTGAAGCACGCAAATAGATAAACATTCATTTATGAAAATATTTTTTTTTTAAACCATTTGTTGATTTTATATTTCAGAACTGTTTTTATGGGTTTTTTTTTTTATCTCTCCAGTGTCCAATACATGGCAGTAATGACATGACCTACTGGAGTAAATGTAAACTTAACGCTATGCTTGTACTTTAGTATCCAAGCTGAGCCATTCAATAATCAGTGTTACCTAATCTGCCAAGTTGTTACAAGAGCCCCAGTAGTGGTCATGCTGATGCACCATTCAAATGTGTCAGTGTGATAGGCAGAGAGAAGAGCTTAAACATTTGTGCTTGCTGGATGCACTAAGCAAATAGATCAGCACCCTGGATCAGACTGATAATCAACATTTTCAGTAATCCTCTTTATTGTATATAGCCTGGCTCCCCCGGTCCCCTGTTTGTCCCCTTACTTTCCCATAGACGGCAGAGGCTGGGGAGAGTGTGGGGGGGATGCGCAGTAGCAAGCGTGAGCGGCGGCCATTAGGAGTATAGCACATCAGGGGAACTGCAAGTCCCAGCAGCCTCAGGGGCTGCAGACCACATGTTCCTAGGCAGCCAATAGGGCTGAGGGATGCATGGCAGTTAGAATTCTGACAGTTGGAATTCTGACAGTTAGAGGGACAGGCAGTTAGGAGTTGGAGCCAGGACAGAGAAAGGGAAGGTAGGGTCTGGGTTTCAGTGGCACTCAGATAAGGCCAGATTAACCCTTTAGTTCCAAGATAGGCCCCACTCACCTAATCAGATTGTTGCTACTACAGGGAAACCCCTAGCAAGGGACATTTCCCCTGTAGCTGTATACAGTTAGTGTATAGTGCCATTTGAAGATGCAGTGCGGTAATTTGCAGACTGTGTTCTGGGGCCGGACCACCACTGCACTATCATAGACTATCAAAGGTGAGACCCTCCTACCGGAGTTCACCCCATGCAGAGGCGGAGGCTTCGCTGCCATCAAAGTCGCTGGATCAGTGGAGCCAATTTGCTTTTCGGCCATAACCGGGTGCTGGAGCATCTGGGCAGGTACCTCACAACATGCACCAACTATAACACTTTCAGTTACTGTGGGCAGCACTGTCTCACACATTGGGTGGGTTGGCTCTTGTGGACACCAGGGAGGTTGGGTGCCAGGGGCACCTCAGTACTTTGGGGAAATCCCATCAGGGTGGACACTACGGTTGGAGGGCACGGTAGGGCTACGGCTGTGCGAGATCTATATTGTATGTGGGTTAATGATATACCTAGTTTTACCTTTTTTCAGTAAACTGTTATTAAATACAAGTGTGTGATCTGATTGCATTGGGTCCTGTGAAGGGGTTATCCGGCGCTGTTAGGATCCCTCACAGGTAGAGGCGCTGTCACCAGATGGATCAGGTATTCCCAGGGCTCCCAGCAGCGGAGGTTCAGGTCTCCTGTGAGCCACAGGTAAAGCACCACACACTCAGTAGCCGCCACATTTCCCATAGGGTGGGGGCAACAGCGCTACAGGTAGAAACACAAGAAGCCTGTAATTACGTAAAATTTCTAAAAGATTGTCAAACGCAGTAATGTAGCCCAGCCTAAACCAGCAACCTGCAGCACGTACAGAATATTTCTGCAAGTAATGCGGCTGGCATATTGTGTATAAACTTTCTGGGATGTGAAGATTTCACATTTTAAACCTGTCTTTAAAACCATATTATGATATAAATAAGGGAATAAAGCTTGCATCACTAAAACCACTCATAAAAGTGAAAATCCTCTGGATGGCATTAACAGTAGGCAAGAGTGTCACTTTCAGTTCAGTTCTGTAAATGTGTCACAAAGCTCCAGACGTTTTCACTGAGATATGAGAGGAATGATCTAGACAGCACATCGCAGAAGTAAGTAAATAATGTGTAGACCCCCTTTGCGGACATACTTTCTGAGACTTGCTTTATGTTAGTTATTAATGTCTTCAGCTACAAAACTTAGACAATACTGGCTTAAAAGATGCCACAAGAACAATCAAAGAATTAAAAATATTACTTTACCCTATGTAAATATGGTCATTTTTTGCACTTTAATACATAGCTTGAAGTGACGGGCTATATTTACCATGCAGTTTACTGTGTTACAGGGTTTATAAGGTTTATTTTGGTGCAGTAAACATAAGTTGATATCTTCTTTGTCTAATTACTGTATACTCCTAGTTATGCTTGTGTAATGCACTTTCCACCACCCCCTAGGAGATATGGCGGCTATGGTGTGTGGTACGTTACCTGCGGCTCACAGGAGGCCTGAACCTCCACTGCTGGGAGCATGGGGTGTACCTGATCCATCTGGTGACAGCGCCTCCACCTGAGCGGGATCCTAACAGTGTTGGATAACCCCGTGCAAGACACTATATAAGTAATAAACACTGGTATAGTATAACAAAAACGGTTTACTACATGCATAAGAATAACAACACAATAAGAGAAGTTATCCGTGAAGCCTCTGCCTCTACGTTGGGTGGTGTCCCGTGTGGATGGTGCCACCATGCTGAATATCTATTATCTGTAGTTAGTGATCTGGTCCCAGATGATAGGGCGCAGCCGCGTCCCGTCTGTGTCCCTCACACTGAGTAAAGGGGCAGTGTCCCTATCTCAGGGCCTGTCCCTACAGCAACCACAAGCTGAGGGGAGTCGGGGCCCGGCTGGGGCCAAAGGGGGTCTCTGGCCTAGTGTAGGGGTCACCGACACCCTGCAAACCCTACCCTTCTCCTGTCCCAGCTCCGACTGACTGGTGGGGTCTCAGCGTGCGAAAAGAATCTATTGCAGAGCAGGAGGATCCAGGAGCCCTATTGGCTGTAGTGCAGCAGGTGATCTTGCAGCCCAGGGCTGCTGGGTGTTGTAGATCCCCATGCGGAGCCTATCTGTAATGGCCGCCACTAGGTGCCTGCACTGCGCATGTGCACCTCTCCCTATACTGGCCACCGTAGTCTCGGCCGCTCTGCGCATGCGCAACATTAAAGATGGCGGCCTCGTTAGTCGGGTGCGCCGGGGAACCTCCAGAGCACCGGAGCGCTCCCTGCTCGCTGACCGCAACCACCCACCTGCCTAAATGACTGAGAGCGGGTCCGCCTTGGTCCCCGGCGGCACCTGCAGCGCTCCCGACAGCAGCAGAGATGATCGGAAGTGAGGGGAGCCCAGAGGGGGACCTGGGCTATACTTGTATCATTGCTGCATATTGTATTATTTTGCAACATGTGAGGTAAACTATATATACAGTACCGACCAACTTTATTCTTACTTGGCTAGCTCCGCGAATTTCGGAGTATCCCGGTGATGTGCGGTTTTGTATCGTTTTCTCCCGGGGTGTATTGCGTTATATCGCGCCCGTGATTTAAGCATTTTATTCCCGCTGGCTGCAAAACTGCAATGCCATGTAAAAATGCATGGGGGCGTTTGCGAGCTGTTGTCTTTGAAGCCGAGAAATTCATGAATTGTAATGCAGTATAACTGTATATATACAGTATATACTGTATAACAACAACCCCTATAACCCCTAACATACACATACAGTACTGTATATGCACATCAATGATACTATAGGCCGTCTCCTGGCGAGATGTGTTTGCAGCAGAGAGAGATCCGCTGCTCTCTCTGCGCAAACATCGGCACATTAAAAATGATTTAAAATACATTTTTATTCATAGTGTAGATGTGCAGGGGGTCTCCGGAGCTGAACCGCATTGGTTTCAGGTCCGGGGACCCCCTGCTCCCCGAGATACAGACCCCTTTATGAGGTGCCGGTATCCCTCTGCATTTAAAGGTCCCGATCACGTGACCGCGGCCTGTAAACCAAGCAGAGGGATACCGGCACCCCCTAAAGGGGCCTGTATCTCGGGAAGCAGGGGGTCCCCGGACCTAAAACAAAAACGTTTCTGCTCCGGAGACCCTCTGCACATGTACAGTATAAATAAAACACATATATAAATAAACACTCGTTCCTTACCTTAGCGGCTATGTGCTATGGTAACGAAGCAGCATTTCTGTATTTTAATAATATTGTACAGTGAGCAGGGGGTTCCCTAAGCCAGAAATTAATGCTCAGGGGACACCCTGCTCCTGCACAATATTATTAAAAATACAGAAATGCTGCTTCATTACCATATCTGATAGCCGCTAAGGCAATGAAGGGGTTAACCCACCGTGCACGCTTTATTGTGGGTAGCGGGGGTGGGTGAAGGGGGTATTTGGCCTTTGGTGTGAGTTTAGGACTTGCGGGGGGGTTGCGGGTGCACTTAACCCCTTCACGACCGTAGCAGTTAATACCGCTACGGTCAGGAAGGGGTTAACCCCTACCGCTACCCCCCCCCGCAAGCCCTAAACAACCACCATTGGGGCTAATACCCCCTTCACCCACACCCACTACCCACAATAAAAAAAATTCACACACAGCAGCAGCACAAAAAATAAATAAATAAATCTAAATAAATAAATAATTACATGAATATAAATAAATACATTTAAAATACATTTTTATTCATAGTGTAGATGTGCAGGGGGTCTCCGGAGCTGAACCGCATTGGTTTCAGGTCCGGGGATCCCCTGCTCCCCGAGATACAGCCCCCTTTATGAGGTGCCGGTAGCCCTCGCATTTAAAGGTCCCGATCACGGACCGCGGGCCTGTAAACCAGCAGAGTGATCCGGCACCGCCCTAAATGGCCCTGTATCTCTGTGGAGCCAGGGGTCCCAACCCTAGAAACCAAACGGGTTCAGCTCCGGATACCCCTCACATCACCCTATGAATAAAAATGTATTTTACATGTATTATTTACTTCAATGATATTGTTCACATTCATTTGCGAATGTATATGGTGCATAGATTTTATGCATCATTTATACACATGTAAATGCAATGTATTGATTGGAATGTGAGGTGTTTCATTGGCATTTGATGATTTAGATTGTAAGATCATTTAGGATTATTAAAGGAAATTCATTGTAATGTAGTGTGTCTGTATGGAGAAGTTATTTGTAGGACAGTATGGTTTTGATAACCAATCTACATTTATTTGTATATTGGTTCATCATGTGTGTGTATATCTGTATATTATAATATATATATATATATTATATATTATATATATATATATATTATTAATATATCTATATATATTAATATATATTATATATATATATACTGTATATTAAGTTGCATGATGAACCACTGTACAATTCTGGGTGAAGGGTGGGTGTCGGCCAGTGTGGTTTAACCTCCTTACTTACATTTGCTGTTGATTATCCGAGAAGAGTTGTTTAGGGGTTAATTGATATCTGAATGTAATTGCAATGTATTGGCTTTGTTTTGGCAATGTATTTTGTGAACAAGACAAGGATGTTGCTGGCGACGGACACTTCGTATTGATGAGGTCAGTAGTACTTTATTTATTTGAATATGCTAGTTAATGTTTTTAATAATGGGCAATTAATCTATTATCCATATCTGGATAATAGTTATTTTGCACATTATTGTACTGTAGGTGTTGGGGGGGGTATGTATTGAATGTATAGGCCAGGTTTATTTTTTTTACATTCAGGGTTTGTTCCGTGGTTCTGCGTGGGACCTCTGGAGACCACCTGTGGTTTCCTCGGGTGGTTCTACGGGTGACACATGCGGGGATGAAGCGGTGGCCTCACATCTGTGGGGGCACCACCGACCCGTAGTCTACGGGGATGAAGCTGTGTGGTCCCACTTCTGTGGGGGCACCGCCGACCCGTAGGTGCGGGGATGATGATGTGTGGTCCCACTTCAGTGAGGGCACCGCCGACCCGTAGGTGCGGGGATGATGATGTGTGGTCCCACTACTGTGGGGGCACCGCGGACCCGTAGTGAGCACCCGTGAGTTCTCCAGACCCGAGTGGGAACCACCCGAGGCCACGCAGACACCTGTGGGTCTGACCCAGGGCTCCCAGACATTCTTGGGCCTACCGTGGGGACCCAATTGTGGCCCACGGTGACCAACTGGGGGCCATGGTGCTGGCGGGACCCACCAGCTGGCCTCCAGAACCTGTTTAAAAAGGGCTGCTGGTACCCTGTAGGTCTGTCCAGGTGCCCCGCCAGCCCAACGGGGACTCGCGTGGGGCTGCGTTATGAACCCTGTTTGTAAAAGGATAAATCTTGTATTTATGGGGGGGCACAGGGGGTGGGTAATGTATTTAATAAATAGAATGATGTTTATTGTGGGTCACTGTGTTGTTTTTATTGTGGGTAATGGGGGTGGGGTGGGGTGTTTCCCCAAAGTTATGTGGGTAGGCCTCCCTTGTGGGTACTGGGTGAGGGTGGTTAGGCCTCACGGGGGGGGGGTTAGTGTGGGAGGGTATGTAGGCATCCCGAGTGGTGGGTGAGGGTGGGTTAACCCCTTAATGACTGTAGCGGTTAATAACCGCTATGGTGATTAAGGGGTTAGGGGACATTACTTTGGATGTTTTAATTTTTGTGTCTGTTTTGCAGAAGCGGAGGGGCCATGGCCAGGATGGGGGGGCGGTAACGGTATGTGGGTAGTGGGTGAGGGTGGTTAGACCTCACAGTATGCACATCGGGTCCCCCCCCCTCCTCCCCACATTTACATAAACTGCACTCACAGCAACACAGGCAGGGAGATTTAACAGACACAATAGGGGGAGGGGGCTTTATACAGATTACACTCAAGGCAGGGAGATTTAACAGAAACATTAGGGGGAGGGGGCTTTAAACAGATTACACTCAAGGCATGGAGATTTAACAGAAACATTAGGGGGGAGGGGGCTTTACACAGATTACACTCAAGGCAGGGAGATACAGGGGATGTACTGTACTGTATGTTGTTTATTGCAATGCTTCAATGTGTGTACAGTATAATGTTTTTTACACTTAGATAGATGTAATCCTTGGTATTGTAAGGGTTAGCTTTGGTTTTAAATTTTGTTTTCTGGTTGATACTTATATATTGATTTTTGTTTACTTGATTGGTTAAAATAGTTTACTTGTTTGGAGTACAGTATTTGTATTTAGCTAGCAATGATATTGTTCACATTCATTTGCAGAATGTATATGGTGCATAGGAACCTTGATGCAGTGGAAGTGAGGTATGCTGGGTGATGATGGGAAAGGCGGGGGTGCAGACCGCCTAAGACATGCCAGATGAGATACAGTTGTATTTGCTATATATATATATATACTGCCGACACACTTTTTCGAGCAAAATACCCAGTATGTACCTGGCAGATACCTGGAAATGCGCCGCTCCTCACCTTGACAAGCCCCGTTGCGTTGCCTTCCCAGCCTGGGGTCATGCCTGGCTGACGGAGCGGCTGATCGTTAAATGATAATGATTAGGATTTAATAGGCTGCAACTGCTTATCGTGCTACCAGATGGCATAAAATTCATGAATTGTAATGCATATAATATATATATATATTATGTGCAGTATTGCACCAGCGGGACTAAAATGCTTCATCCCATGCCTGGAGAAAATAACCCAATGCACTCGGGCAGCAGGAAAACACGCATCACAAACCCAATACACCCGGGATACCCGAATATCGTGGGACTAGCCGAGCTCGAATAAAGTGTGTCGCCAGTGTTATATATAAAAAAAACATCACAGCTTGCACTCAATGTACTGGTTATATAGACAGGTGTTAGTCTCAAATAATAGAAAAAACAAACATTACCATTCTCTCATCAAAGGATTACTGAACGTGAGGCGAAGTTTCTGGTACCGGAACGAGGAGAAGGTAATGTCTTGTTTTATATCTATATATATATATATATATATATACATATATATACACACACATGATGAACCAATATACAAAAATAAAGTAGAAGGTTATCAAAACCATACTGCTACAAAAACACTTTCCATACAGCACACACTTACAAGATAATTTCCTTAAATAATCTATAACTGATCTTTACAATCTAAATCACAAATGCATGAAACAAACCTCACAATTCCATCAATACATTGAATGTCACATGTATAAAGATGCATAAAATGCAATGATATTGTTCACATTCATTTGCAGAATGTATATGGTGCATAGATTTTATGCATCATTTATACAATGTAAATGCAATGTATTGATTGGAATGTGAGGTGTTTCATTGGCATTTGATGATTTAGATTGTAAGATCAGTTAGGATTATTAAAGGAAATTCATTGTAATGTAGTGTGTCTGTATGGAGAAGTGTTATTTGTAGGACAGTATGGTTTTGATAAACCTTCTACATTTATTTGTATATTGGTTCATCATGTGTGTGTATATACTGTATGTATATATATATATATATATATATATATAAAAACAACATTACCATTCTCTCGTCCGGTAAAGAAAGACTGCACTCGGTTCAGTAATCACTTTTGATGAGAGAATGGTAATGTTGTTTTTCTATTATTTGAGACTAGCACCTGTCTATATGAACCAGTACATTGAGTGCAAGCTGTGATGTTTGTTTTTATATATATATACACTGGCGACACACTTTATTCGAGCTCGGCTAGTCCCACGAATTCGGGTATACCCGGGTGTATTGAGGTTTGTGACTGTTTTCTGCCCGAGTGCATTGGGTTATTTTCCAGGCAGGGATTGAAGCATTTTATTCCCGCTGGCTGCAATACTGCACAGTATATATATATATATATATACTGCATTACAATTCATGAATTTATGCCATCTGGTAGACACGCGAAGCATTGCAGCCTATTAAATCCTAATCATTATCATTTAACAGATCAGCCGCCCGTCAGCCAGGCATGAACCCAGGCTGGGAAGGCAAACGCAACGGGGCTTGTCAGAGGTGAGGAGCGGCGCATTCCAGGTATCTGCCAGTACATACTGGGTATTTGCTGCAAAAGTGTGTCGGCGTATATCTATATATAATATGCAAATACAACTGTATCTCATCTGGCATGTCTTAGGCAGGTCTGCAACCCCGCCTTTCCCATCATCACCCAGCATACCCTCATTCCACTGCAGCAAGGGATGTCTGTGGAATGACATGCAAATGAGTATTATATATAATTATATATATAATATATTATATAATTATATATCTATATATATATATATACGTATATTCCGTATATACATATCTATATATTTAATATATCTATTATGTATAGTATAATACTTTACTATATATATATCTATCTGATATATATATTCTATATATCTCTACATGTGTATATATATCTATCTATTTTATCTTTATCATCTACCTATCTCTACTGTATATATCATCTATCTATGCTCTTTATCTCTCTCTTCTCTCTCTCTTTATCTATCATTCTCGCTCTCCTATCTCTTCGTCTTCTCATCGCTACTCTCTCTCTCTCTCTAGCATCTCTTCTATCTCTACTCTCTCTCTACGTACTCTTCTCTACTCTTTTCCAATTTTAAATGTTGTTTGTTCTCATTCTCATCTGTCCACCTCTCACCCCCCCCCCGCCAGTCCTACCTTCACTACCCTCCCGGCGCCCCACCCCCACCCCCCTTCTCCCCCCACCCCTCCCCCCCCCCTCCCACCCCATATCTTCACGCCAGCAACCGGCCCACAATTAATAATAAATCTAAATAATAAATAAATACATGAATAATAATAATATATATGTTATATACTGTATATTATACATTTATATTTATTTTATTCATTATTTATTTATTTATTTATATTATTTATTATTGTGGGGCTGCTGTGCGTGAATTTTTTTATTGGTGGCGGGGGTGGTTGAAGGGGGTGTTTTGGCCCTTGGTGTGAGTTTAGGACTTGCGGGGGGGTGGCGGTGCACTTAACCCCTTCACGACCGTAGCAGTTTAATACCGCTACGGTTGTGAAGGTTTAATGCCCCACTAACCCCACCCCCCGCAGCCTACTCACCACCGTTGGGGTTAATACCCCCTTCACCCACCCCCACTACCCACAATAAAAAAAATTCACACACAGCAGTAGCACAATTAATAAATAAATCTAAATAAATACATGAATAGAATTTTTATTCATAGTGTAGATGTGCAGGGGGTCTCCGGAGCTGAACCGCTTTGGTTTTAGGTCTGAGGACCCCCTGCTCCCCGAGATACAGGCCCCTTTAGGGGGTGCCGGTATCCCTCTGCTTGGTTTACAGGCCGCGGTCACGTGATCGGGACCTTTAAATGCAGAGTGATACCGGCACCTCATAAAGGGGTCTGTAATTCGGGGAGCATGGGGTCCCCGGAAATGAAACCAATGCGGTTAACCCCTTCATGACCGTAGCGGTATAAACTGCTATGGCCGTGAAGGGGTTAAGTGCACCCGCAACCCCCCCGCAAGTCCTAAACTCACACCAAAGGCCAAATACCCCCTTCACCCACCCCCGCTACACACAATAAAGCGGGCACGGTGGGTTAACCCCTTCATTGCCTTAGCGGCTATCAGATATGGTAATGAAGCAGCATTTCTGTATTTTAATAATATTGTGCAGGAGCAGGGGGTCCCCTGAGCATTAATTTCTGGCTCAGGGAACCCCCTGCTAACTGTACAATATTATTAAAATACAGAAATGCTGCTTCGTTACCATAGCACATAGCCGCTAAGGTAAGGAACGAGTGTTTATTTATATATGTGTTTTATTTATACTGTACATGTGCAGAGGGTCTCCGGAGCAGAAACGTCTTGGTTTTAGGTCTGGTGACCCCCTGCTCCCCGAGATACAGGCCCCTTTAGGGGGTGCCGGTATCCCTCTGCTTTGTTTACATGCCGCGGTCACGTGATCGGGACCTTTAAATGCAGAGGGATACCGGCACCTCATAAAGGGGGCTGTATCTCAGGAAGCAGGGTGTCCCCAGACCTGAAACCAACGCGGTTCAGCTCCGGAGACCCCCTGCACATCTACACTATGAATAAAAATGTATTTTAAATAATTTTTAATGTGCTGATGTTTGCGCAGAGAGAGCAGCGGATCTCTCTCTGCTGCAAACACATCTCTCCCCCGCCGGCCTATAGTATCATTGATGTGCATATACAGTACTGTATGTGTAAGTGCAGGTAATGCTGTAACGCATTGACACTTACGTCATCACCAATTGCTGGAGCAGACTGATCCATGCGCGAGTGCTACAGAGGCTTAACAATACGGAGCCACTTTCTTGGACTCTTATACAGCATTACCTGCCCTGGATACCTGCTGGGACGTCGATCCTTTATACTTGGAGACCGGGATTACCCCAAGATTTGCAGTATTAACCGGATGGTGGTGATTATAATCACGCAATGCTTGTTTTTATTGTACTTTTGTAAGTGCATTTTTTACCCCCTCCTCCCCTTCCCCTCATTAAATTTACTATTTTACGCTATGGGCGTGCGCTCTCTCCTCTCTTTTTCCTTTTAGATTCCCTGTGGACGTGGTTTGTCCATATTGAGAGCAGCCGGAGACAATCTACACCAGCACCCACATTTTTACTGGAACTATTTCTGAGGACTGGTTTATCACTTTTTTGCTTTTTTCTTTATATGTTGTTTTTCTGTTAGATGTACAATTTCTCTATATGGTTTACAGGTTTTTTTATATATATATATGTGCTATAGTAATAATAATTAAGGGATTCACTATATTAGTCAACACTTTGTAGTTATATATTATCATTTATTTTTAGCAAGTTTATTTACCTATTTATTGGTTTCACTATCAATCAGAGGCGCTGCTTTCCTTTTCTGTTTGTCATATATATATATATATATATATATATATACATATATATACTGCATTCCAATTCATGAATTTATGCCATCTGGCGGACACGCGAAGCATTGCAGCCTAGTAAATCCTGAACCATTATCAATTAACACATCAACCGCGCGTCAGCCGGGCATGACCCTGGCTGGGAAGGCAAAAGGAACGCGGCATGCTCCAGGTGAACAGCGTGGCATTCCAGGAACATGCCAGGTAAAAGCCGGTGATTTGTAAGAATAAAAGCTGCCGCTGCTGTACTACCACAGTTGGAATTTGGCCACTTTTATCACTCATTTTAAGGAAACACATTCTACATACTCAATTTTGTTTAAGAAATTAATTGCTAAAAACAAAACAAAATGCTATAGAATGAACTGCAGTCAAAAACATGTACAGAATGATGCTCAGCAAGTTACTGAAATTGTATTGTTTGTATTCACAGATTGAAAAGAACATACAAAATCTAACCATATAAAATGTGAAAAGGTGACACACTGTATTTTCTCTCTACAATCAGGATGATTCAACACTTCATTGGAGAACTACATTACTTGACATTCTAAATTGTAGTTCAACAGCAGTTTGACAATTTGGAAAGCCGCTTGCTTACTCTTGATGTGTGATTGCAATAGATAAATTGTAAATAAAATAGAATTGGTCTTTTGGCAATTCTTAATTTTTTAAGTGGTTCATCAACTGTAGATTATTAATTTGGATTAGATATGGTTTTTCTGGTTCTGTTTCCTTTCATAAGCTATAATTTATATGCCGCCTTGGTAAAATGTTATAGAAAAATAATTTGTTTCTTGTCACACCAAATGAAAGCGGCATTATTTAGGGAAAAAGTTCACTGGTACTTTACAGTAATGCTTTTCTAAAAGTATATTTTAGAGTGTGCTTTCTTTACATATTATAATAGTGCAGTAGCAATGTTGATGTGATCATTTAAAGGAGAAGGTGAAAGAACAATAGTTATATGACATCAGTTCATGTCAGTTTCATGACAATGCAGACACAAGGTGAAAATACTGTAACTATTTTAATACATACAAGTTATAAGGTTATATAAAACGCTTTCATTTGCATAATAGTAAAGTTGTTGTTCTGAAAAGGCAGAGAGATTAAATGGAAAGTGATACAGTGAAATAACTGAAGAAGAACCATGTGAAGTATGAAAGCTGCAATATGCCAAACTATTTGTTGGTTCTGCAAAAGGCATTATACTAACTATTTTGTTTTTTTTAAATATCTTTAACCGAAGAAATTAAAATTGATGTACAGTAATTACCACTGTAATTCCTACCTTGCATCTGCTGACAGTGAACTATATATTCATATTTCTGCTACTGTATATAACTACAGGTATATGTAAAATGTATGTCATTAAATACATGGATACGATAACATGTAGGCTTTGGCAAGGACACAGTATTATTGGGAGCACACTTTTTAAAATAGATACATTAATACACGTAGATCATGGACAGAAAAAGTGCCTTAAGTTCACAAGCCAAAGAAGAGGGCATAAATTGAATGAAAGAACAAAAAAGAAGCATAGCAGAAAGCTGGAACATAACTTTTGCCAAGTGTGATGCAATAATGAGGGATTTCCAAACAGTATTACAATCAAAATAATGTAGTGTACTGCGCTTATACCACAGTCTAATTTAATTTGTAATATGTAACCCGACTATAACCATACCCCAACTGTTTCTTAATAATAATTAAGAACTATATTTTAGAATTTGTGGTTATGCATATTGCATAAATTAATAATTAGTGCACAAAAAGCGCTAGTATCTACTAATATTAAAGACACAGTAAATGGTGAATTAATAAATGTGCAAGACAATCAAATATAAATCAAACACAAACAGAATAACTGAAATAACTTAAAGACCCCTGACGAAGAGACCAGTTACTAAGAGTCTACAAACGCGTAGGATTGTGGAACAGCAAGGACACCATAGTGGGAGCTCAGTGAGTGACGTCATCGGGAGCGGCGGCTGATTCGGAGGAGTTTGGCACCACAAAGCTAACCAACTGACGGAGAGCAGTATCCACAGACGGGAAAAGATCCTTTTGCTCATGAAATTGTCCACATTAAGGCTTGAGACCTAGCCACTTGCAGTGAGTAGGTTTTCAATTTTTACCCACGTCGGAGGAGGGTATGAAGGAAGTGACCAAGGTCATCACCATTCTGATTGCCATATTGTGAGCACGCTATGTGTGCATACAAGTGTATTTTATAAATTATTTGTATTGTCATACCATTTTATTAAATGTTATCCTTTGCCATATTTACCTAGCTTATCAGTTCTTTGCTCTGGGTAATGCACTATTGTAGTGTATATGCGTTTTGTCTCCTTTTCCTGAGGTATACATCATTGCAAGATCCAAGCTTAGTACATCATAGCACCATCGTTTTTTGAACCTCAGCACCAGAGAGGTCTGTTTTTGTATGCATATTGCATACCGAATCACTGTTACCAACTGGAACTTATCGAACATTGTGTATGGTTCATATCACTTAAAATAAAAAATAAGAATGAATAGCTTATTGAGATATCTCTTCCCCCAGGAGATGCATTTGCTGCTGTAACATGCATGGGAAGTATACAGTATTTATATTTTGTGTTCTTTAAAAAAAAAAAAAATCTCTATAATTATTAGGGCATTTCTGTTTGTTAACCAGTTTTAACTGCACTATATCTTATACATTGCATATATAGTACTTCTTACATTTTAACCCTTTAGGCACCCCATATGTCATGCACCCCATGCCTTTGGCTGCAGTATTTTGTTTCCCATTCTCTCTATGCAGTGGGAGAAATTCATGAGACAATATAATACTGGTAGGGTAGGACCTGCTGAAATGGGTTCACCGTGACATGGTTGTACAGTAGGTTAAAAATATTTTTGCCGAAGTATTGAACTAAATGATGCATATTTCTGAAGAAAGAATATAGATAAAATACATAGTAATGTACTAAATAATTTGTCACATTAGATGTAGCATTGGGGCCCTTTTGCTAAAAAAAAAAAAAAAGAACATTTTTGGGGTCAGTTAAACAAAACTTGAGAAATATCCCCTGAACTGTGCCACTGAAGAAACAGTCTGTTCGACTCTAATCTGTAAAATTTAAACCCGAGATTTCCATGAGGACGCTCTAGCCCTGTAGTTTAAATCATACACTACATACTTTTACAATTAGAAACTCTTGGGATAAAAATATAAATACATTTTGTATACATTTTCTTGTCTTTAGCAAAGTTTTAGGCTGCAACTGACTGTCATATTTTGACAGTCTAGGGGTGGTATAGACACAAAAGAGGGGGTTTGCATCACTGTACTGTAGCATTAGGTACGTAGTGTTACCTAAGAGAATTGCTTTTCTAAAGGAATCACAAATCTTGTTCCCCTTTTGCGTCTCCACGATGCAGGGTTGTTTCATCAAAATGTAGTACATGCCACTAAAGAAGTTTCACTTCAAAAGAGGGGATTACTGCCACTTTAACTGCCATTGACTTGATTGGATGGAGCTGGATGAATCTGCCCCTTAATTTTAGATCCTTTTCACCTTGAGCAAGTAAATTCAACTACTGGCACCTTACATAAAAACAATTCGATTTGCAAGCTCAATTGGCTATGTATAAGGCGTTTCAATGATTTTATTCTAAAAATAACACACAAGAATTGCTGGTTAGTGCATCTCTGCACCCCAATATAAAAATACATTTCATATGTGTGTGCTTCAATGTCTTTTTCATAAAGAAAAATGGGTGGGATATGAGGCGCAGTTTGAATGTTGTCTGTGGCTCACTTATGTAAATGATACACTATATTAATCTACAAACATATGCCACTTTTGGGCACAATATATGTGTCTAAATAGGCAGGGTTTTCTTAGCATAAAAAACAAATGCGAGATGCAAACAATTCTTAGTGCATCCATATGTATCTGTTGACGCTTCATAAGTCAGTAATTTTTTCCCATTACAGAACTCTGCATTTGATTAATTGTAAGATAGAAAGTAAAAAAATGAATATATCTTCATTAGTCATGTGGATATATCTATTTTAAAATATTAATACTTTTTAAAACATGTGCTTAAATGTAAGAACATGAATAATGATATAGCAACACATTACACAAATGATTTTAGGTGAATAAATGATTTATTTTAAATACATTACACTCAATCTGTTTTGAAAAAAAAAGAAGTCTTTATTCAACTCCCCTTTGGCTTGTTCAATACATAGCACTACACCCATTTTTAGTTCTAATACCAGTGTATTAATAGAGTCCTCTCATAATAGAGTCCTCTTTTTACAGTTTACTGGATGCTTTTTTTACATTTTTTATAAATGATAAAAATGATTATTTAAATGTTCAAACATTGCTTACTTAAAGAAGGTTGACAGCTACTGGAAAAGTAATTTCTCTCTCTTTTTTTCTCAGAGGGACTATTGATCCCCTCATGCATTAAATTAGAAAACTAATCCTGCATTGTTGTAGTACTTATTAACTACTTGTACATGAGGAATGGGAAAATCAAAGGAGAAATGATAAAATAATTACATCTTGGGAATAATTTAGTAAATTAGAAATATTCATAGGTAATGGCTTGTTAAGAAAAAGTTGTAGTGTGCATGTATTTAGCCTAATATGAAAGATGCAGGTAATTTTGGTAATTACCTTTAGGAATAATTTGGCACTGAACTATCACTAGTTCAATCTGTCCCTGTTGGCATTTAAAAAAAGTGCAATAACGAAAGTGTTGCTAAATGAGTCTACACTTTTGAACCCTAAAAGCATTCTTATAAAAATAGAGTGCATCTACTGTGTGGATGCAAAATCCACTGAGGTGCTGTTCATAATTAGTTTAAAAAGGTCAAAAAACATTTCTCTTAATGTTTAATGTGCCCTGTTGACACCACTAAACCTACAGTAGTGCGTTCGTTAGTCGGGAATCAAAGATCAATGATGATATTGTACCCGGTCACTTATTGGTGCCAGAATGTCCATGGCACTTGAGTCAACTTTTCCTGGACCTAACAATAAGGCTATGGCTATGGGGCCCCTATATTCTCTATTTGTACCCTAGCTCAAGACTGCACAAGCTTGAGTGGGAACATTATTCTGTAGGTTTGAAAATTAAAACAAATATATTATAGAGATATATTCATAAACCCACACTACTTAAAAAAATCTAAATGTTAAAAATAACATAAATGTATAATAAAATAAAATACATAATAGTTTTGAAGTTATAAATCCCAAAACTTTCTTGTTTGGACAAGGCTTTAACATGATCCCCCCCACCCCCTCTTCTACTAGGTGATACGATCTGAATACCCTTAGATTTCATTAGTGATGGATCACTATTATGATATGGTGTGAAATGATGGGGAACACTACGTTTGTCATAATTTAATCTAATATTCCTTGTGTTCAAGAATACAATACAACAATACAAGAATTCAAGAAAAGTCTTCAGGCACCATTTAGTCCGTCCTATATACTGTTGTCCACAGGGACATTCCAAGAGGTATACCACAATCATGGATTTACATGAGATGCAGTCTTCAATAATACATTTTTCTTTGATAACAGATGAAATGAGGGTCTTTCTTTCTGTATCCAATTGACTGCATGCTTTACATTTACCACATTGTAGTTAACTCTCGGTTTATTAGATAGTCATGATGTCCCTTGGTTAGTGTTATCTTTAATGCCAATATCACTAGGAGCTAGACTATTCTTGTGATTCTTAGCTTTCCGAAAATATACATTTCGGTCTAGGCTGAATATGTGGTCCCAAAACAGGATCACTGGATAACATGTTCCAATGTTTTCTAATAATGTTCTGTATTCTATAGCTTGCTGAGTTGAAATTTGTTATGAATGGGACTTGAATTAAGGTTTTATTATCACAAGTTTTATCCTTCACTTCCCTTATCTTTTTAGTTAATAGGGATTCCCTATTCATAACTAAAACTTTAGCGAATCTAAGAGGCAATTAAAATCATAGCCTCTCTCGATGAATTTATTGAACACAATACCAACTTGGTCCTCAAAATCTCTTTTTACACTACAATTTCTCTTCAAGCGCATAAATTGTCCCATCGGTATGTTATTAATCTACGATTTTTTGTGGTTACTCAACGCGAGTAGGAAACTGTTTGTGTCCATCTTCTTAAAGAAAGTTTTGGTGATGACCAAATTACCTGGAATCGTCTCCAAATGGAGATCTAAAAAAAATCGATATTCATATCATCACTCATTGATGTAAAGATCAAATTAAAATAATTATTGTTCAAAAAAAGTAGAAATTCATCAAGGGAATCAGAGTCCCCTTTCAAATTATATCATCTATAAACCGTTGCCAAAGAATAATCGTCTCTGAAAAAATATTGGTATGCCAAATAAATTGATTCTCCCATGCTCCCATATAGATATTGGCATAGCTAGGGGCAAAACGCGTCCCCATAGCTGTGCCACATATCTGAATATAAAATTGAGTAAAGAACATAAAATAATGATGAGAGTATAAGCTGAATAGAATCGGTAACAAATTCAATATTTAGCAGATGCAAATTCTTATCACACATCAGACAGACTCTGACAGCTTTTATCACTTTGCCATGTGGCATATGGGTATACAAGGATTGAACAGCAAAAAGCTACCCATTTGTATGTCTCTTTCCATTGGAAATTGGTAAACAAATTCAATACTGTTGTCGTGTCTTTTATATAGGACGGCAATAGATGTACATGTCTTTGCAAGAAAAAAATCTACGTGCTGGGACAAATTTGCAGTTAGTGAATTGATACGCGAGAAAGTGGGTCTTCCTGGTGGATTAGTCAGAGATTTATGTAATTTTGGAAGATAATAAAATATTGGTATCTGTGGGAATTCTAAAAATAAAAAGGAATATTCAACATTAGAAATAATGGTTTTCAATAATGCATCATCCAACAATTTTTTCAATTCGAGGATAAATTCAGCAGCTGGATTAGTATATAATTTGATATAGAATACTCTAGGCGAGTGTAGTTTTGTCCACGATTCTGTTACCCCTGGCACCATTATACAGACTGTAGCAAGAGCTAGTTCCCCTCCCTTCCCCCTCATCTTTTCCACTCTCCCATTATAGAATACAGAATCAGTCAGAACCCTATTAGCCTCCCACTCATAGTCAATTCTATTAAGGAGAACCACACCCCAACCTTTGTCTGCCTGTCTTATGACAATTGCTTTATTGTCTTGCAGACTTTTAAGTGCTTGATTTTCTTCTCTAGTGAGGTTTTGTTTGACATATCGGTAAGCTCATTATTTACAACATTAAACAATGTATCTACAGTATAAAACACCGTTTAGACTGGCTGGATAAAATTTAGATTGCATTTTAAAATCGGTGTGTTGACAGGATACTGAGTCGTCATCAACTGGTGATAGTTCACCTGCACCAGTAGCCTTCTCTGGTGCAGAAAGAGTATAATTCTTAAGAAAATAACATTTTAAAGTCAGATTCCTGGAAAAATGTATGCATGTCAGCAAAGAGCTGAAACTCATTCAGGCCACATGTCTTAGAAAATGATAGGCCTTTACTTAATATATTTTGATGTTTTTCGGTCTCATGATGATCCCTCTTCAGCGATTCAGGACAGAACCACAGCAGACACTTGGAGTTGCTGATTTCCTGAGATGCATTGTCCAAATGGGTAACATGTACCTGACATGTAATGCCTGAATGATAGTAATATTTTGTACGTGAAATACTTACCTGCTTGCAATTTAGCACTGTAAATTTGTTTGGTACACTATTAGTAGTGCGCTGTCTTTTTTCTCCTACAGTATAACAGAACCTAAATGCTGAGCCATCATCAGATTAGCTGCAGACTCCCTGTATTTAAGGTTACATTTGTATCCTACCACTTCACTGATGTCATTTTAGACACATAAGTCATTATTTGTTTATGAACATCCAATTTCACTATTCATTTTATTGAACATTATCTAATGTGTTTCTAACACTATTCAGTGTCTGAATTATTTGATTCACGTATTCTAATTATTTAAAGCTCACAATTTGGTGCGCGGTACACTCTTTTTTCCACCTTGTTAGATAGAACATAAAAAGTTAGCACAGATTAATATTTGCTGGTCTTCCAAAGTGTCTCAGTAGGAGAATGTATATAAATGTAAAATAAAAACATATAGTACAATACAGTTTAATCTAATAAAAAAAGAAAATAAGGGGCGGGCCAAGACGTTGAGGAGAGCAGTCGCACGCTAGCTCTGCTGCTCTGGTGGAAAAGAATTAAACGCCTAAAATATAGTAAATTAACCCTAAAAAAATAATAAAATTATAATATAAACCAGCCTTAGATTCCCCAGCCTCGGACCTGGCCCGAATTCGCCGGGTAGGAAGAAACGGAGGAGCCTGAGGCCTACTTGAGGAAGAGAGGAGGGCTGGCGGCAGGGTTCTGTGGCTCTGTGGCTCTTGACGGCTACTGCCCGGCATAGTCAGAGGCTCGGGACACTAGCCGGACCCTCAGGAACACCCACCGAGACGTGCGGTCGGGAAGGATCCTGCCCCCCCCTTTTTCCCGCGCGCGCTGCCTGCGAGCCGCCTAGCCGCCCCACCCAGCGCAGCTCAGCGGCAAATAAATAAATAAATAACACCTGATGGCCGTGCACCGGGGAGCGCCTGGGGATCCTCGGGTGCCGGAGGCTTGTCTCCCTCTGTCCCCGATCCCAAGATGGCCGCCTTAGCCGCGTGGGACTCCTGAGGATCGGTGGTTCGGCGGCTTGGGGTAGCGGCTGGGGCTGACAGCTGGGAGAGCCCCTCCCCACGGGGGCCTCGGGAGATTCCACCCCCACCCCCCCCAACTAGATCTGAACGGGGAATAGAGATTCTGACCCTGCAGAGACAGGCTGCCGACCCCCTTAAAATGGCCGCCGGGCCCGCGAGAAAGCCCTAGGGTACAAGCCAAAAGAACGCCTGTCAGCAGGGGGGTGATCTGCAATACTGCGGCACCAGAGCCAAGGTGAGGGGGGTGCAGTTTAGCAATTCTACGAGAAGAAATATTGCACTACCCCCCTTGCGCCCCCCCCCTCAGCTGAGACCCGACAGCAATCTCTGAAGGACACCTAAAATCTGTAGCCCCCCTCCTCCCCCCTGTTTTTTGTTCTTGGCCCCCACTACTTCAGAAGTCTAACTAAATAGAATGAGGAAGAGTGTCAGATCTTACCTCATTAAAAATGTGCTAAATGGAGTGGGGGCTTCCGGTGGCATCGTCTGATATGGAGATGTAGTCGGGGTGCTCCGCGGACTCACCAGCATAACTATACCAAGAAGACACCCTTCCACCAACAATTTTCTCCTGATTCAGGGTTCCACAGCTGGGGCAACGGCGCCGGCCGAAACTCAAGATGGCGGCGGCGCACGCGGCGAAAATACTACACAAGCTAAGGGAACACGGCCTAAAGAAACCTCAACAGTTGAAGAGCCCCTAACGAGAACATACATGGAAGAGCTAATGGCAACAATGCATGCGAAGCTTTACTCCTCTCTCTAGGCCGAAATCAAAACGGCAGTCCAAGACCTTAAGCAGGAGATGAGCGGCCTGACAGAAAGAACTACAGGCCTAGAAAATAAAGTGGAGGATATCCTTCTGCGCCAGACAGGAGCTGAAGAAGAGGTCTTCAAGCTGAAAGATGAGATCAACCGCCTTAAGGACGGAATAGAGGACCAGGAAAACCGGGATAGGAGACAGAATATACGCATTCGAAATATCCCAGAGATGGTTCTTCCTGGCCTCCTTCGTCCTTACTTCACAGACCTCTTCAACACAATCTGTAGCCCCCTAGACGAAAGGGATTTAGAGATGGACCGGGCCCATAGAGCACTAGGCCCACGATCTGAAGACCCCAACAGGCGAAGGGATGTGATCATCAGGCTGCATGAAAGAAAAAAAGTAAAACACGGTGAAAGAAAAAATCATTGCTGCCTGTCATGGCAAGGACCCACTTACCTTCAGAGATGAACCCCTCCAAGTTTTCAGCGACCTGTCCAGAACCACAGTGATGAAGAGGAAAGAGATGAAGCCTCTAACAGTCTTTCTGAGAGAGAACAACATCAAATACCGGTGGGGGTTCCCATTTAAACTCACGGCGGGCCATGGAAGTAAATATCTCACCATCAAATACCCCGAGGATATGGCCCCCTACGTGCGGGCCCTCGGCCTGACCACACCGACATCTTGGTCAGCTGACCCCCCGCCGGCAGTCTCCCAAAGAGAAGACTCAGATGCAGGAACATCCAGCTCAGCGAGAAGTACCGCAGCGGAACACCGGAGAACAAGCAGGCATTAGTCGACCGCACAGCAAGGAAGGAATACCTAGACTGAGACCAACCCTTTCCTAAGATCATCTGCCCCTCTAGGAGAACTATAGCAGCCGGGCAAATCCTCCTCCCTCACGAAGCAGCAAGGCCGCCATTACAGCGCAGCCAAAAGGCACCCCGTGGGTGGCGCCACGAGCTCTATGCTCCACCACACCTTCCGAGAGGAGGAGGGAAGAAAACGGCTCAGCGGCGGCAGTCCATCCAGGGAAACTGGTTCCTCGCCAACGTAGATTGCTTGAGCGCGAGACTGCCGGCCATACCGGCCTTTTAAAGAGGGATGCTGGATCTACCTTGGATTTGTTGGGGTGGGGGGAGGGAGGAGAACAGAAGTGGCTTACCTGAAGCAGAAAATCAAGAACTGTGAGTACTCTTTCTCCCCTCTCACGAATGTTGCTGGACACTAATCAGGACATTGCCCCAATACCCCCCGGAGAAGATGCCCCCCCCCTGGTGCCCCCTACCCCCCCCCCCCCCTCCGTACACCCTAGCCCTCATCTGCATAGCCCATACTCCCCACCCTCGCTGGGTATAAAACACAACTTCCCCACCCCATCCCACACGTTCCTCAACGCCACATACCTCGGGCTAAGCACCACACACAACTGGATGATCATATTATATTGTAAAGTACCCGAGAACCACATGTCAAAGTTACTTTTGTTTACTGTTTGGATACACAGAACCGTTATACTGTTGAGCTGGTAATCACCAGACTGAACCCTACGCTAACACAACTGTTAGAAATGCCTAGAAAATCAGTACCTCACAATGCTTGAATAGTTCAAGCTTGGTTTACTAGGAGGCGAATAGGAACCTTGTTGTTAAAGTTGTAGACTGTATTTTTTTGCTCTCCCTCCCAGTTCTACCCTTGCCCTTACCCCGCCCTCCCTTACATCCAATATACACCTGAACCCATTATAATCGAACCCAAAGAATAACACTGAAGACATCCAAGGCGTCATATATTATGCAATGCTATATACATGTCAGGGATTTAAAGAGAAAAGGCACAAATCAACCCTGCCTTATTTTTCTTTCCCTCCTTCCTTACCCTCCCCCTTTCCCTCCCTTCCTTCCCCCCCCCCTCCCCCTCCCCCCTCCCACCCCCCCCCCCCCCCCCCCAATCCCATCCAGCCCCTCTCCCCCTCCCAGATTGTTCCCACCTTCACCCAGAAACCAACCTGTTATTAAGCTAACAATGCAAAGTGTTGTTCTTTAGCTAAAACCGCGCACAAATTGTATGATAGGCAATGTTCATTCTTGTGGATATTGACCGCAAAGCAATGTGTTGTACAAGGTCTAACAGAATACACAAACTGTAAGATATGCAATGTTCATCTCCAAGCCCAGGCGGATGTTGACCGCACAGATTAACGTCTAGGTCACCATATATATAAAAACGAACTCCCCTTCCCCCCCCCCCCCCCCCCCCCCCTCCTGACCACAACCCCCCTCCACCCCCTCCCCCGACAAAATTAACCACACCACACCCTGTGTACTCATGGAAGGGTACAACCCTCTTAACTCTTCGAGTCTGCACCACCCCCCCTGCACCTCCGATTTGATGTCATCGGGCCTTAAGCCCAAACGCCGGTCAGTGCTACCGGCTGTGTCCACACGAGGCCACTCTCAAGCCTCGCTTCACCCTATCTCTACCTGATGGAACTGTCCCGGCAGGTCTTTACCCCACCTCTCCCCCCACCTCTCCCTCCTCCAACCCCCTGGCGTACCACACTGACCTCCCCTCGCGGAGACCCCTCTCTCCCAGCAAGGGAAGAGACTCAATACAGAGTCCATCATACTCTCCCTAGTGGGAAGGGAGCCACACCGAGTGGAACAATAACAAAACGCCCCAATGGCTAGCCAAGCCCAAATAAATCTTATATCTCTAAATGTGAAGGGTCTAAACAACAATAGAAAAAGGAGACTAGCTCTCCAAGAGATGAAAAGGTCCAAAGGAGACATTGTCTTTCTCCAGGAGACTCACTTTACGTCACAAGAGCTGCCCAAATTATTCAGCAAAGCATTCCCCACGGGTTATTTCTCATCGTTTAACAGGAAAAAAAGGGTATCGCAATCCTAATCCGTCAGGGAATTCCATTCAATCACACCAAAACAACTACAGACCCAGAGGGTAGATTTCTAATAGTGTACGGTTCGCTCGCTGGTTCACAAATCGCTCTGATCAACATTTCAACGCCCAACGAAAATCAATTTGAATTTCTGAAGGCACTACTGGACAAAATAGACCCAGCCTACCTATCATCAATGATAGTCGGAGGCGACTTCAATATGGCCATAAACCCCCTAGAAGACAAGTCAAACCTACTAAACCGTCCCCACACTAAAGCCTCCCAAAGACACGGGATAAAGTTTAAGGAAATTATGGGTGAGTACTCTTTGTTGGATATATGGAGAACACAACATCGGGGCCAGAGGGACTATACTTTTTTCTCCTCACCTCACCAGACTTACTCTCGTATTGATTATTTCTTTGCTACCAAAACTATCCTAGAAGCCTCAACAGCCTTGAATATAGGCCCAATAACGTGGTCAGACCATGCCCCAATAACTGTGACCATCTCGACGCCCTTTCTCAAATCTAACTCTTTTAGTTGGAAACTCAACGATTCGCTACTGAACCACCCTGAGATTGAAAAGGAACTAAAGAAAGCACTAAAAGAATATTTCGCCATCAACTCTGATTCGGTTTCCTCCCTGGCAATACTGTGGGAAGCCCATTAGGCCACAATTAGAGGAACTCTCATCTCTATCGCCTCCCACAGAAAAAAGGCCAAAATTAAGTCTCTTAAAGACTTGATGGATAAAATTGTAGAGTTAGAAGGCCAACATAAAGCCAACCCTTCCAGAAAAATATATAAATTATTAACTTCCAATAGAGAGGAGCTTAAAAAACAACAACTAGAAGATGTAGAGAAGGCGTTGAGATGGACCAGTCAAAAATATTACAAAAAGGGGAACAAGGCTGATAGACTTTTGGCTAGCAAACTAAGAGGCATACAGAAGAGATCACAAATTACAGCCATTAAAGGCAAGTCTGGTGAGGTTACATTTAACGATAAAAAAATCACAGAGGAGTTCACTGCATTCTACACAGAGCTCTATAACCTTAAAACCCAGGGAGACAGATCTCAAAAAAAGAGCTGACAGATGCAGTAAAAACACTAAAGATTTCCAAAACTCCGGGCCCAGATGGCTTCACCAATACATACTACAAACGGTTCCTCCCGATCTTAGCGCCTTATCTCCTAACGTTATTTAACTCTTTCTTAGAGGGCTCCCCAATCCCGCCCTCCATGACTAACGCCAACCTAGCCATAATACATAAAGACGGAAGAGATCCGTTACAATGTGGGAGCTACCGTCCTATTTCCCTATTGAATAATGACCTTAAACTGTACAGTAAGATCCTTGCCAACCGACTGAACCCGATCCTACCCAGACTGATAAACATTGACCAAGTGGGATTTGTCCAGAACCGCCAAGCAGCTGACAATACCCGCCAAATCATAAACATAATTGACCATGTCCGCTCCACAAGAGCCAAGGCAGTTATACTAAGCCTTGACGCCGAAAAGGCGTTTGACAAAATTGACTGGCTCTTTTTAGATCAAACAATGCGAAATTTGGCTTCAATTACTCATTCCTGGAAGGAGTCCGAGCACTTTATCGTAACCCATCTGCGACGGTCAAACTACCAGGGGGGCCGACAAAGGCGTTCGAGATAAAAAATGGCACAAGACAGGGTTGCCCCCTGCCCCTTTTCCTTTTTGCCTTGACAATTGAACCCCTGGCATCACGGATAAGGGACAGCGCCAACATCCAAGGCATATCAATTGGTAAAACTACCTACAAAATTTCCCTGTTTGCTGATGAAGTCATCCTTACACTATCTCACCCCCACACCTCTCTCCCCAATCTACAGGAAGAACTATCTAAGTTCGGTAGGATATCAGGCTACAAAATAAATAGTGATAAATCTGAAGCGTTGAATTTTAATCTTTCTGATTTGGAATTACAACTGTTAAACTGAACTTCAGTAACCGGTGGAGCCCTTCATACATTAAATACCTGGGAGTAAATGTATCAAAGGACTATAGCTCCCTATATCAATACAATTATCCACCTCTTTTGAACAAAATCAGAAAAGATCTGGATAAATGGGAAGAGTACCAAATTTCTTGGATCGGGAGAATGGTCTCGGTTAAAATGAATATACTCCCCAAATTATTATACTTCTTCCAGACACTCCCGATCCAGGTCCCTGGGTCAGAATTGAAAGATATCCAAAACAGAATATTTAAATTCATTTGGCAAGGAAAAAGACCCAGGGTTGCAAGATCAGTTCTGATGTCACCAAGGTCACGGGGAGGTATGGGGGTGCCAGATATTTCAAGGTACTATCACGCAGCTCAGCTAAAACAGGCAGTTGAGTGGAACTCAGAACCAGATCAGCTCTAATGGTTAAAGATCGAGTCTCACTACGCCAAAACTCCTTCTCTGCAAGCGCGCCTCTGGGCGACAGACAGAGGCGACAAGGGGGTTGGCAGATTCGAACTAGGAGCAATGGGCCATACGTGGAATATATGGCAAAAGACTAAGACTAAATATCAACTTACAACCCCAGGTTCACAACTTACTCCATTGTACAACAACCCAGAGTTCTCGCCCGGGTGCGAGACAAAACAATTCGAACAATACTCAAATAAGGGGATCAGAGCGGCGAGCGACTTGTTGAGCGACCAGAAGTTCCTGAGCTTCCAAGAATTACGTAACAAATACGATGCACCTGATCTGGACACATTCAAATTCCTCCAAATTAGACACTTTTACAAAAATTGTCCCCCACATTGGACTTCCCAGTCCTTACAAAGTTTGAAAAACTGTGCCAGGAGGACACACACCAAAAAGGTCTTATTTCACAAATATACGTGGTCCTTGAGAGACAAACAAGTCCCGCAGGGCATGACTATATGCTCAAGTGGGCAGCAGAACTAAACATAGAAATAGAAAAAGAGGACTGGGAGGATATCTGGGACGCGGCATCAGGAACTTCCGTATGCTCCACGATCAAAGAAAATATATACAAAATAATGTTCCACTGGTATCTCACGCCAGTGAGACTGAAACAAATCTACCCTCTGGCTTCTGATCTTTGCTGGAGAGGCTGTGGACCAAAAGGGGACATGGCCCACATATGGTGGCTGTGCCCAGAGTTCAGAAATATTGGCCCATAATCCAAAATCTAATAAAAGTGGTCACAGACCTCACAATCCCCTTAGATCCACTGACCTTCATATTGTGAAGGCCGATAGAGGAAATCGACCGCCCAGTATGGAAATTGATCTCCTTCATCCTAACAGCAGCGAGATGTTCAGTGGCGTCCTCTTGGAAGAAAATCACCCCTCCCACAGTACAAATGGTGAGAAAAAGATTAAACGAGGTAATGTTAATGGAAAAACTGACAGCATTTCTCAACCATTCAACGGACCGGTTCTATACCATATGGGAGCCCTCATAAACACAGAAGCAGCAAGAGAACTGAGAGGGACCAACACTCCAAGTTTAAAGAGCCACAGCGCGGACTGAACTTTTCATTCTTCACATATGGGAGCCCTGGCTGACGCATTAATCTTTGAAAATGCCTCGATTTTCATCACAATCCGATACTACTGTACTGACCGAGAAGGTGGCCCGCCAGGCCCGCCAGGGGACGGAGGGGAACCCCCTCCCTTCCGCCCCCCCCCCCTCCCCCCTCCTCCCCTCCCCCCCCCCCCTTCCCATGCTCCCTTCGTTCCCTCTCTTTTTCAGGAGTCTGTTACCCGGGACCACTGAGTGACCCGAGAGGAAGACCACACCCTCGGGTGGGTTATCAGTGCCCCCTCCCACCCCATCTTATTCCTCTCTGTCAACAAAAAGTAAAAAATCAATGTTATGGTATTGTGTAACCACTACTCTATACTGTTTATTATGTAATGTATCAATACCTAATAAAAATGTTTGTGGGAAAAAAAAAAAAATGAAAATAAATCACACACAGTATTTAAAAATCCAATGTGCATGTAGCATTGTAATGCTTGTGATTGCTCTGACGGGTGTGCACTGAGTCCTGGGGTGAGAATGAAATGATGTCATGAAACACATTGGGCAAGCAGAGCAAGACAGCCTGTTTTTGATAAATCAGAGCCACCAGATATTTGAAATTCCCCCGTGACACCTGTGTGGAGAGCTCAAGGATGCTCTGTCCATAAAGTATATTAGCAAAACTGCAGAAGTTCAAGGGACCAGCGGGGTACAGAGCTGAGCAACACTCTGTTTGATTGTATGTTGTCTATTTGTCTATAACATTGTGAGCTATACAGCAACTTTATGAAATCCCAAGAGAAGTCACATGAGATGAATTGCATTGGCCTAAAAGCCAGCTAAGCACTGCAAGGGTTACAACTCTGCAGAAAACATTTTCAAAGAGGCAGAGGCTGCAACAAAGAGCTGACATTGTCAGCTAAATAATTAATTAAAAATAAGGTTTAAAGGGAAGCTTGCCTGACTTAAGCTCCCCAAGGAGACGCTACAGGCCTTTAATTTAAAGATCAGTTGTTTCTCCCTACTTGCCATCACTGGAATGGCCCCATCCTAAACATTATCTTTTAACTGGCTCAGTGAGTAAAGACACTGACTGGCACTAAGTTTAAAGCAGGGGAACCTGGTTCAATTCCTGGCGTTGGCTCCTTGTGACCATGGGCAAGTCACTTTATCTCCCTGCACCTCAGGCACCAAAAACCTAGATTGTAAGCTCCATGGGGCAGGGACCCGTGCCTGCCTCGGTAAAGCACTACGTAAAACTAGCAGCACTATACAAGAAAATGCTATTACACACACACACATATATATATATTGTATATATATTTAAATATATGTTAATACTTATGTCTCCCTAATTTACTGCTTTAAAAGAGACTAGCAAAGTTTTGAATGTCTTCAAGTCTAGTAAATGGTTATTTTTGTTTTGGAAAGAATACTATACTTTTGCTAGTAGCCTTTAATTATATATCCATGTGAATAGATGAATATAAAGTTCCATCCCAGGCAAGCATAATTTTAATATTGTGACCATTTCATATAACTCTGCAAGCAAAGACTGTTAAATACTGTTATTGAGACTGTTAAAAACTGTAGGAAACATGAAGTCTACTGTAAGTCACCAGTTATGGGTGCCAACCGTCATTACTCTACAATCTCAACAGTAGCCAAAAGTAATGAAATAGAGGTTTCACTGTACTGTATATAACCGGGGTTGCTACCTCTCCCGGTTTCCCCCGGAGACTTCGGGTTTGGCATCCCCTTCTCCGGGCTACGGGTTTGCCCCTGAAATCTCCGGGTGAGCAGTGGTCTGGACAGCAGAGAGCATTTGGGAGATCACGTCAGGGAAACAGCAGCTGGGCGGCAGAGGATTGGACGGCTGTGGACCAATCACCACGGATGTGGTGGAGCATGCAGTGTGCGCGCGCACACGTGCGCTCCCAAGAAGTACCTCCCAACTCGGAAGTCAAGCCCTCCTTGACTTTTTGTCTCCAGTGTAACCAGGTACAGATCACTCACCTGGTCCTGCCCTCCACTGCGGTGCCACGCTGCCTGCTCACTCAGTCCTCACTCCGTCCTCTCTGGCGGTCTTTCTCCTCCTGCTGGCTGCTGTTCCCCGTGCCTGTTCCCTCTGCTTCCAGTGCCTTTTCCCCCTGCTTCCAGTGCCTTTTCCCCCTGCTTCCAGTGCCTGTTCCCCCTGCTTCCAGTGCCTGTTCNNNNGTCCCTCGCTTCCAGTGCTGTTCCACCCTGCTTCCAGTGCCTGTTTCCCCCTGCTTCCAGTGCCTGTTCCCCCTGCTATCCAGTGCCTGGTTCCCAGCTGCTTCCAGATGCCTGTCCCCCTGCTTCCAGTGCCTGTTCACTACCAGGTATGTATGTATTGGGAAATATAGAATGACTCAACGCTCTAGTAATATGTACAAATATTTATTACTAAGACTGCAAATGAATATACTACGGAATATTTACAGTTGCTTTATCTTTAATGTGGAGGGTTTTAGTCACTTTTTTACCCACCATAACCTTATAGTCGTGGTGATTACCACTCTTATCTCATTTGAGCAAATGTCAGTAAGCCAACCTCACACTGATGAGACCCATCAAGGTTGAAACATGTCTGTCGGTGGTGGGTTACTGACTTTGCATCTCCCAAGTCCTTGCTTAAAAGCTGTTGTTTTAAAGCAGCATGCATGACTAAGGGTGCTCATGTAATGTGAGCATGAGATAAAAAGTGGCACTGTGCTGCTATTTGCATGTCATTTCCCAGAATCCCTTGCTGCAGTGGAAGTGCTGTTTGCTGGGTGAAATGGTGAAGTGAAAGCAGGGTTGCAGACCTGTCTAAGACATGCAAATGAATATACAGGAATATTACAGTTGCTTTATGCTTTATGTGGAGGGTTTTGAGTCACTTTTTTTACCCACCATAACCTTAATAGTCGTGGTGATTACCTACTATTATCTATGTGAGCAAATGTCAGTAAGCCAACCTCACACTGATGAGACCCTCAAGGTTGAAACATGTCTGTGAGTGGGTTAAATGACTTTGCATCTCCCAGTCCTTGCTTAAAAGCTGTGTTTAAAGCAGCATGCATTGACTAAGGGTTGCTCATGTAATGTGGAGCATGAGATAAAAGTGGCAATGTGTGCTATTTACATGTCATTTCCCAGAATCCCTTGCTGCAGTGGAAGTGCTGTTTGCTGGGTGATAATGGTGAAGACAGGGTTGCAGAACCGTCTAAGACATGCAAATGAATATACACGGAATATTTACAGTTGCTTTATGCTTTACTGTGGAGGGTTTAGTCACTTTTTTACCCACCATAACCTCAATAGTGGTGGTGATGATGATAAAGAACAGATATAGACAGTAAGCTATATATAGAGCGAGATAAAGAGATAAGAGAGATAAAGGAAGAGAGAGAGAGAACGAGGAGAGCGGAAAATATACACAGAAGACAAAAGAGAGAAAGAGATATACATTAATATAATAATATAATATATAATATAAAATAATGTGTGTGGGTGTGGTTGTTATGTGTGTGTAGTGGTGTGTGTATAGATATATCATATATGTGTGTATATATGTGATGCCGACACCACATTGCAGTCTCTTTTGTCCCAAATGAGGCAGGAAACACTGTATTTCTCTATCTTGGGTTATTTACAGGGATAAATAATATGAAATAGGCCACCGTCTTTGAGAAAAAACCAAATTAAAATCAATCCTATTCCTTAGGAAAGCTAACTATACATTTCAGCAGCAACCCTTATTAACCGGCTGCCAGCTAAGCCAGTTGTCAGCCCCAAAACATGTACATTGCATACAAAGTCTTGAGATAATAACAAAGCGCTTGCCTTATCTTTAGTCCTTTAAGGTCGTCTGCAACCAGACGTCACTGCTTCAGCACCACGCCTCCAGCAGTTGCTCTCAGCAGTGTCTATCAGACTTTTTCTAGCCTCCATTAGTGGGGAGTTTCTCTTGTCTCATCCCTTCTCTGAGATAAACTGTTCATAGTGCCTTGCTGCTTCCATACTTTTAAGACACTTCTGATTAATTAGCCAGCAGGTGAACAGCCAAGCCAGAGAGGATTAACTCTAGAGAGCTGCAAAGTCATATAACTGCCTATTCAGCCCCTAGAGGACAGCGATGGTACCACATATCCCTCCCCAGCGAAACATTATCCTGTGAGCGGCCTGTGCCACTTTCCTGTGCACCCACCTCTGTCAGACATCGGCCCTTCCCTCCCCCCTTTTTTTTTTCTTGCCTTCAATTTAGGCATTTTCTTTTCGGGGTAATTACCAGGCCATCTGGGCTGAAGAATGGTACCTGTTTGTACCGGCCTGAGTCTAGTGATGGGTTGAAGCTCTGCCTTTTGTTGTGTCCCTCTTCCCAAATGTTCCTGAGCATCCTGCCGTCTATCAGCTATCTCTGCCTTCTTCCTCTTGTGCTCAGAGTCTCCCTTACCTGTAGAAGATCCTTGACCTCAGTTAGCTCATGGCGTTCAACTCGCCGTGCTGTTTGGACTTTCTCGTGAGACAGCAACTACCCTTCAGCGGTGAGGCTTTTTGGACCTTTTCCCATCAGCATACCTTTAGTGTTGGGTTTCACATCATTTATCTTGAGAACTTCAATTTGGGTGGGGGTCTTATTAACCCCAAGTACACCCCATGATGCCTCTCTTTACAGTCGGCAGAATTCTAGCGTGGCCTGTCTTTCTTGTCCCCTAACTTACTCCGTTGGGAGTGTTGCTGAACAAATGTGAGGTCTTTCTCATCTTACGACATGGACACTCTTAGTCCCATTCTCGACTGTCTTTCACAGCGGCTGCCTTCCTTGCAAGGAATCCACTAGGGTCCCATAGTACAACTGGCTTCTACTGTGATAATACATGCGCACCTTGGTCTTCCCATCCCGTGCTTGTGGAAAGTAGACTGTAAAACTGCAACGCGTTATTGCAGTCGCGTTCCTGGTGCGCTCACTTGCTTTATCTCTACCGCCTCTTTTTCATGGACTGCTTCTGTGATCAAGTGTCCTGTCTTAGGGTGGTAACCTCTTTCTCCAACTTCAGATGAGAAATCTCCTGCTGGGCAGCATTAGAGTACAACGTAGTCCTCCATAGTAGTCACAGTAGTCCCCTGTCAGTCTTCAGAGCCTTGAGTATCTCGTCCAGGTCACGCTTTTGTTTTTCTGACAATCTGCGGCCAGCACGCTCAGACTCCAGGTCTTTCCTCAGGTCTTGAAAGAAGTCCTTCTGCTTTTCTTCTTTCATCCAGTAACAGCTGCCAGTCATCTTCTGTGGGTTGAGTTTGACTCCACATCTCCTAGCTGGTTATGCTCAAAGGCTTAAATCGTTTTCTTTTCTACTATTTCTGACCTGCAAATGCCTGGGTGCTACTCCCAGAATTGTGCAGCTCCAGCTGCAGTTGGGCCCTCTGTTTCACACGATACTGTCTTATCAGGCGTATATTGGACACCTACATGGCGGCACTTTTTATGCTGTCACACCAAGTCACCAAGAGGATAATTAGTTAGCCAAGTGCGTAGCCATGCACGGTAGTGCAAGGATGGAACAGCTAAAATGGGAAGATGTAATGAATACATAGTAATGAATTATGCATTTGTACCATGTACCATTGTAGGTGTCCAAAAAGCCTGATGAGCACAGTATCGTGTGAAACGCGTTGCGGAGCTACAACAGTGCTCACCGGTTATCAGCCTCCTATGTGGTGGAACAAGCCCAGCACTTTACAATCAGTTAGAGACCTTCTTCCGAGTTAGCACGGAGAGTCGAGTTTCCATGATGGGGTAGGAACCGGGCGATTGTGGTGGGCTACTAACACCGGGTCCCCGAGAAGTCACCGCCAACCACCGGAAAGTCCAACAAAAACGTGGTGCCGAGCTGCAGCCCAGCGCGCAGTGGACTGACCAGTAAGCCTCAGCCACCATCCCCTGTCGCCTAGGACACCACCAGGACTGTGCCCCTGACTGCTCACTTGGACTATATGTAAGATTTTACTTGTTAATATCACATGTGTATTAATCTTGAACTTGGTGCGCTCTTGTGATTCATTTTTCATTGACAACCTGACGTTTGGAGCATCCTACGACGGACCCAGTGGAGGAGGGTGTGGGGTGGCTTCACATCACATCAGCTCGCAAAAGGGAGGAGTTGATCTACTTCAAGATCCTGTTAGGAAGCAAGAGCGCGGTTTTTGAATTCACTACATATTCATATATCACCCCAAGGAGCGCGTTTATATTATTTCTTTCAATCTCAAGCATAACCTAAACATTTATCTGTATTAAATCTCAATCTTGCCATTTACCTGCCCAAGTTTTCCCAGTCTCTCCAAGTCCTTCTCGAAGAGAACATTTACACCCTGCTCTGATTTACTACTGTACCTTATACAATTTAGTATCCTCAGCAAAGATGGAGACTTTGCTCTCTCGATGTCAACCTCAAGGTCATTAATAAACAAGTTAAAAAGTAGTCCCTAGTACCGATCCCTGAATGTACTCCACTCACGAATCCTTAGCCCAACCTGAAAAATGACAACCCTCTGTTGTCTATCGTTAACCCGTTTTCAATCCAGGTGCATATATTTTTATTGAGTCCACTTGCTTATTTGTAACACAGCAACATTATGTGTGGAACACATTCAAAAAGCTTTGCGAATCTAGTAGACAACCACATATGCATTACCTGGTCAAATTCTACTTACATATTATGTAGTACTTATTAGTAATATTGATGTAAGCATTGTGGCCCTTTTTGTCTGGTATATATATATAATATATATTAAACGACAAGAGAAAGAAAGCGTTTACCGATCCTGTGCTAATACTGAAAAAATTACACTTTTAATACCAATGTTAGGTCCAAACAAATTTAAACTCACAAAAAACAAATGTGAAATAAAAGCATGTTAATGAGTATACTCACGCCACTGCACAAGCTGCTGCCTATGTCACATGCCACTCCTTTCCTCAGTGGAGTCCCAGCTCCTATGAGGCACCATCCAGCAGGGGGTTTCAGAGATAGCACAACCTCTCCCATGTAACCCGGAAGTCCAACACTCTCACAGCTACTCCGGATGGAAGGAAAGGACCTTCTTGTGACCCCGTGGCGGGAAAATGAGGGCAAAGGTACGCCATGTGTAGCAACGTTCGTAGAATCCCAGCAGAATAGTGCGAATGAATGAGTTACCAAAACCTGTCAAGCTCACACAAACTTCCCAACACGTTTCATTCACACTCACGGTGATTTTCATCGGGGATTCCATACCAGCCAAAGAAACACACGGCACGACCCCCGCCACCCCAACATTGTTGCTGCACAAGGGACATAATGTTATCCCCATTATTTTATATTATTGTACTATTAAAAAGTTTTTTAATATGACTTAACATCCATACCTACCAGTGGTTTCTAAGTTCTGTGCTTCAATGATCTACATCATCACATAACAACATCTCCTCTGATTGATATTGAGTGCTTTAACTATGTGCTCTTACTAGATCAAGATGCCAATCTGGACCTCGTGGTACCGCCATTAGTTCTTTCTTTTCAGTTTTACTCTTGTTCTTATTGCAACGTTAATTCTACCCATTAGTTTTATTACTAATAGGAGTGTTGGTATCCCATCTGTTTTTACTATATATAAATATATAGATTTTTATTTCAATTATATTGTGATTTATTACCTCTACACAAAGGTTATAACAGTTTTATATAAACTGTGATACAACGCTCACCAAATGTGAAATAAATAGCATAATGATCAAAAACACAACCGGTGCACATAGTTAATGGTAAATAACACAAAAAAACAAAAAGGACATCACGATGTCCTCCCAACGATCCCTATTAATTGCACAACAAGGCTGCTATAATGTAAGGGGTTATAATACTCACTGACAATATGTCTAATTTAGCTGTATGGGGTCACAGAAGTAAACGCTCCCCAGCAATGGGTGAGGACAGTTACCACAAAAAGCCTAATGCGGAGCCAAAAATAATAAAGTTGATTAGTAAGTAATCAAGTATCACTAATGGTGGTAACTAGACGTCGGTGTGTGGGGGTTAATAATAAGAGGTACTAACTTATGTCTGGACAATCAAAGTACACTATTCATCAGATTTACCCGTATAAGATGGCATTAAGGTAACACCCAAAGCCTAAATTCGCTTGGATACCGTACAGTGACGGCAGATCATTAGATATAAGCCTCCTCTCTATGTTTAGACACGCGATAGCTAACATGTGGTAAAGTGTGTAGACTTGGAACTTCAGTTAGTCATGAAACAAATATCACACAGGAGTTTTATACTATAACGCAAACCTCAATATGTAGCACATGTGCCAAGAAACCAGTAGTCACTGCGGTGCTTCCCCCTGCTTCCAGTGCCTGTTCCCCCTGCTTCCAGTGCCTGTTCCCCCTGCTTCCAGTGCCTGTTCCCCCTGCTTCCAGTGCCTGTTCCCCCTGCTTCCAGTGCCTGTTCCCCCTGCTTCCAGTGCCTGTTCACTACCAGGTATGTATGTATTGGAAAATATAGAATGACTCAACGCTCTACGTAATATGTACAAATATTTATTACTAAGACATGCAAATGAATATACAGGAATATTTACAGTTGCTTTATGCTTTACTGTGGAGGGTTTTAGTCACTTTTTTTACCCACCATAACCTTAATAGTCGTGGTGATTACCTACTCTTATCTCATGTGAGCAAATGTCAGTAAGCCAACCTCACACTGATGAGACCCATCAAGTATATATATATATAAATATATATATATATATATATATGTGTGTGTGTGTGTGTGTGTGTGTGTGTATGTGTGTGTGTATATATATATATATATGTGTGTATATATTGTGATGCCGACACCACATTGCAGTCTCTTTTGTCCCAAATGAGGCAGGAAACACTGTATTTCTCTATACTTGGGGTTTATTTACAGGGATAAATAATATGAATAGGCCCACCGTCCCTTTGAGAAAAACCAAATAATAAAATCAAATCCTATTTCCTTTAGGAAAGCTAACTATACATTTCAGCAGCAACCCTTATTAACCCGGCTGCCAGCTAAGCCAGTTGTCAGCCCCAAAACATGTACATTGCATACAAAGTCTCTGCAGATAATAACAAAGCGCTTGCCTTATCTTTAGTCCTTTAAGGTCGTCTGCAACCAGACGTCACTGCTTCAGCACAGCTCTCTCAGCAGTGTCTCTCAGCAGTGTCTCTCAGACTTCTTTTACTAGCCTCCATTAGCTGGGGAGTTTCTCTGTCTCATCCCTTCTCTGAGATAAACTGTCTCATAGTGCCTTGCTGCTTCCATACTTTTAAGACACTTCCTGATTAATTAGCCAGCAGGTGAACAGCCAAGCCAGAGAGGATTAACTCTATGAGAGCTGCAAAGTCATATAACTGCCCTATTCAGCCCCTAGAGGACAGCGATGGTACCACATATCCCTCACCCCAGCGAAACATTATCCTGTGAGCGGCCTGTGCACTATTCCTGTGCACCCACCTCTGTCAGACATCGGCCCTTCCCTCCCCCCTTTTTTTTTTCTTGCCTTCCAATTTAGGCATTTTCTTTTCGGGGTAATTACCAGGCCATCTGGGCCTGAAGACTGGTACCTGTCTTGTACCGGCCTGAGTCTAGGGTTGAAGCTCTGCCTTTGTTGTGTCCCCTTTTCCAAATGTTCCTGAGCATCCTGCCGTCTATCAGCTATCTCTGCCTTCTTCCTCTTGTGCTCAGAGTCTCCCTTACCCTGTAGAAGATCCTTGACCTCAGTTAGCTCATGGCGTTCACTCGCCAGTGCCTGTTTGGACTTTTCTCGTGAAGACAGCAACTCCACTTCAGCGGTGATGGCTTTTGGACCTTTTCCCATCAGCATACCTTTAGTGTTGGGTTTCACATCATTTATCTTGAGAACTTCAATTTGGGTGGGGGTCTTATTAACCCCAAGTACACCCCATGATGCCTCTCTATTACAGTCGGCAGACTTCTAGGCTTGGGCCTGTCTTTCTTGTCCCCTTAACTTACTCCGTTGGGAGTGTTGCTGAACAAACTGTGAGGTCTTTCTCATCTTACGGACATGGACACTCTTTAGTCCCATTCTCGACTGTCTCTTCACAGCGGCTGCCTTCCTTGCAAGGAATCCACTATGGGTCCCATAGTACAACTGGCTTCTTACTGTGCTACTACATCGCACCTTGGTCTTCCCATCCCGTGCCTTGTGGAAAGTAGACTGTAAAACTGCAACGGTATTGCAGTCGCGCTTCCTGGTGCGCCTCACTTGCTTTATCTCTACCGCCCTCTTTTTCATGGACTGCTTCTGTGATCCAAGTGTCTGTCTTAGGGTGGTAACCTCTTTCTCCAACTTCAGCTGAGAAATCTCCTGCTGGGCAGCATTAGAGTCCAACGTAGTCCTCCATAGTAGTCCAACGTAGTCCTCCATGCTCAGTCTTCAGAGCCTTGAGTATCTCGTCCAGGTCACGCTTTTGTTTCTCTGCCATCTTGCGGCCAGCACGCTCAGACTCCAGGTCTTTCCTCAGGTCTTGAAGCAGTCCTTCTGCTTTTCTTCTTTCAGGGGGGGGGGGGGGGGTGCTAAAATGTTTTGCTTTAACGATGAGATTACATAAATGGATGAAAAAGAAAATAATAAATGATTAGTGAAATGTAAGCTTTGAGGCAACCTTGATACAGGCTGTATTTATAGTTTCATATTGTGATGCCGACACCACATTGCAGTCTCTTTTGTCCCAAATGAGGCAGACAACACTGTATTTCTCTATACTTGGGGTTTATTTACAGGGATAAATAATATGAATAGGCCCACCGTCCCTTTGAGAAAAACCAAATAATAAAATCAAATCCTATTTCCTTTAGGAAAGCTAACTACACATTTCAGCAGCAACCCTAACTAACCCAGCTGCCAGCTAAGCCAGTTGTCAGCCCCAAAACATGTACTGTACATTGCATACAAAGTCTCTGCAGATAATAACAAAGCGCTTGCCTTATCTTTAGTCCTTTAAGGTCCTCTGCAACCAGACGTCACTGCTTCAGCACAGCTCTCTCAGCAGTGTCTCTCAGACTTCTTTTACCAGCCTCCATTAGCTGGGGTGTTCCTCTGTCTCTGGGATAAACTGTCTCATAGTGCCTTGCTGCTTCCATACTTTTAAGGCACTTCCTGATTAATTAGCCAGCAGGTGAACAGCCAAGCCAGAGAGGATTAACTCTATGAGAGCTGCAAAGTCATATAACTGCCCTATTCAGCCCCTAGAGGACAGCAATGGCACCACATATCCCTCACCCCAGCGAAACATTATCCTGTGAACGGCCTGTGCACTATTCCTGTGCACCCACCTCTGTCAGACTTCGGCCCTTCCCTCCCTTTTTTTTTTTTTCTTGCCTTCCAATTTAGGCATTTTCTTTTCGGGGTAATTACCAGGCCATCTGGGCCTGAAGACTGGTACCTGTCTTGTACCGGCCTGAGTCTAGGGTTGAAGCTCCGCCTTTGTTGTGTCCCCTTTTCCAAATGTTCCTGAGCATCCTGCCGTCTATCAGCTATCTCTGCCTTCTTCCTCTTGTGCTCAGAGTTTCCCTTACCCTGTAGAAGATCCTTGACCTCAGTTAGCTCATGGCGTTCACTCGCCAGTGCCTGTTTGGACTTTTCTCGTGAAGACAGCAACTCCGCTTCAGCGGTGATGGCTTTTGGACCTTTTCCCATCAGCATACCTTTAGTGTTGGGTTTCACATCATTTATCTTCAGAACTTCAATTTGGGTGGGGGTCTTATTAACCCCAAGTACACCCCATGATGCCTCTCTATTACAGTCGGCAGACTTGTAGGCTTGGGCCTGTCTTTCTTGTCCCCTTAACTTACTCCGTTGGGAGTGTTGCTGAACAAACTGTGAGGTCTTTCTCATCTTACGAACATGGACACTCTTTAGTCCCATTCTCGACTGTCTCTTCACAGCGGCTGCCTTCCTTGCAAGGAATCCACTATGGGTCCCAAAGTACAACTGGCTTCTTACTGTGCTACTACATCGCACCTTGGTCTTCCCATCCCGTGCCTTGTGGAAAGAAGACTGTAACACTGCAACGGTATTGCAGTCGCGCTTCCTGGTGCGCCTCACTTGCTTTATCTCTACCGCCCTCTTTTCCATGGACTGCTTCTGTGATCGAAGTGTCTGTCTTAGGGTGGTAACCTCTTTCTCCAACTTCAGCTGAGGAATCTCCTGCTGGGCAGCCTTAGAGTCCAATGTAGCGTCCTGCTCAGTCTTCAGAGCCTTGAGTATCTCGTCCAGGTCACGCTTTTGTTTCTCTGCCCTCTTGCGGCCAGCACGCTCAGACTCCGGTCTTTCCTCAGGTCTTGAAGCAGTCCTTCTGCTTTTCTTCTTTCATCCAGTACAGCTGCCAGTTCATCTTCTTTGGCGTTGAGTTGTGACTCCACATCTCCTAGCTGGTTCAGCTCAAGGCTTAAATCTGTTTCTTTTCCTCTATTTCTGACCTGCAACTGCCGGTGCTCCTCCCAGACCTTGTGCAGCTCCAGCTGCAGTTGGGCCCTCTCGTTTCACACGATACTGTGCTTCATCAGGCGTATATTGGACACCTACATGGCGGCCTTTTATGCTGTCACACTAAGATCCCAATTGGATAATTAGTTAGCCAATGTGCGTAGCATGCACGGTAGTGCAAGGTAACAGCTAAAATGGGAAGATGTAATGAATACATATGGTAATGAATTAATGCATTTGTACATGTACCATGTAGGTGTCCAAAAAGCCTGATGAAGCACAGTATCGTGTGAAACGCGTTGCGGAGCTCACACAGTGCTACCGGTATTCAGCCTATTGGTGGAACAAGCCCCAGCACTTTTACAATCAGTTAGAGACTCTTCCGGTTAGCCGGAGTGAGTTTCATACTGGGGAACCGGCGATTGTGGTGGGCTACTATACACGGGTCCTCCGAGAAGCCGCAACCCGGAAGTAACAACAACGTGGTGCCGAGCTAGCCAGCCCCAGCGCGCGGGACTGACCAGTAAGCCTCAGCACCATCCCCCTGCGCCTAGGACACCACCAGGACTGTTGCCCCTGCACTGCTCTACTGGACTTATATGTAAGTTTTTACTTGTTATTATCACATTGTTTTATTAAATCTTGACCCTTGGTGCGCTCTTGTGTTTCATTTTTCATTGACACCTGACGTTTGGAGCCATCCTACGACGGAACCAGTGGAGGAGGGGTGCCTTCACATCACATCAGCTGCAAAAGGGAGGAGTTGATCTACTTCAAGATCCTGTTAGGAAGCAAGAGCGCGGTTTGAATTCACTACATATTCATATTACTTCACAAGGAGCGCTGTTTATATTATTTCTTTCACTTCTCAAATGCATAACCTAACATTTATCTGTATTAAATCTCATCTGCCATTTACCTGCCCAAGTTTCCAGTCTCTCCAAGTCCTTCTGAAGAGAAATTACACCCTGCTCTGATTCTACTACTGTACCTTATACAATTTAGTATCCTCAGCAAAGATGGAGACTTTGCTCTCGATGTCAACCTCAAGGTCATTAATAAACAAGTTAAAAAGTAGTCCCAGTACCGATCCCTGATGTACTCCACTCACGACCTTAGCCCAACCTGAAAAATGACAACCCTCTGTTGTCTATCCGTTAACCAGTTTTCAATCCAGGTGCATATATTTTTACTGAGTCCAACTTGCTTTATTTTGTACAGCAACCTCTTGTGTGGAACCATATCAAAAGCCTTTGCAGAATCTATGTAGACCACATCAACTGCATTACCCTGGTCTAAATTCCTACTTACATATTAATGTAGTAACTTATTAGTAATATTGAATGTAGCATTGTGGCCTTTTTGTCTCTGGTTATATATATATATATATATATATAAAACGACAAGAAAGAAAGCGTCCGATCCTAGTGTAATATGAAAAATACACTTTTAATACCAATGTTAGGTCCAACAAATTTAAACTCACAAACAAATGTGAAATAAAAGCATGTAATGAGTATACTCATTCGCCAACTGCACGAAGATGCTGCTCTGCTCACATGCCACTCCTTTCCTCAGTGGAGTCCCAGCTCCTCTGAGCCACCATCCAGCAGGGGTTTCAGAGATAGCACAACCTCTCCCGATGTAACCCGGAAGTCCACCACTCTCACAGCTACTCCGGATGGAAGGAAATGGTATTGTGACCCCGTGGAGGGAAATGAAGGGGCAAAGGTACGCCAATGTGTAGCAACGTTCGTAGAATCCCAGCAGAATAGTGCGAATGAGTATACCAAAACCTGTCAGTAGCTCACACTAAACTTCCCAACACGTTTCTTCACACTCACGGTGATTTCATCAGGGGATTCCCTACCAGCCAAAGAATAACACACGGCACGACCCGGCCACATTGTTGCACCAGGGACATAATGTTATCCCCATTATTTTATATTATTGTACTATTAAAAAGTTTTTTTAATTATGACTTAACACTCATTACCTACTCAGTGGATTTTCTAAGTTCTGTTGCTTCACTGATCTACATCATCACTAACCCATTACTCCCTCTTGATTGATATTGAGTGCTTTAACTATGTGTCTTTACTAGATCACTGGCCCATCTGGACCTCGTGGTACCCAGTTAGTTCTTTCTTTTCAGTTTTACTCTTTGTCTTATTGCACCGTTAACTCTACCCATTAGTTTTATTACTTACTAGGAGTGTTGGTATCCCATCTGTTTTCTACTATATATAAATATATATATTTTTATTTTCAATTATATTTTGATTTATTACCTCTACACAAAGGTTATACAGTTATTTATATATAACTTGTGATAAACCGCTCACCAATATGTGAAAATAAATAGCATAAATGATCAAAACACAACCGGTGCATAGTAATGGTAATAACACACAAAAACAAAAAGGACATCACGATGTCTCCCAAAGATCCCTATTAATTGCACAACAAGGCTGCTATAATGTATAGGGGTATAATACTCCCTGACAAATTGTCTAATTTAGCTGTATGGGGTACACGAAGTAACCGCTCCCAGCACTGTGGGAGGACAGTTACCACTAAAAGCCTAATGCGGGCCAAAATAATAAAGTTTGATTAGTAAGTAATCAAGTATTCCCTAATGGTGGTAACTAGATCGTGGTGTGGGGTTAATAGAGAGGTATCTAACTTATGTCTGGACAATCAAATGTACACTATTCATCAGATACCCGTATAGATGGCATTAAGGTAACACCCAAATGCCTAAATTCGCTCTGGGATACCAGTACAGTGACGGAGTATCCATAGATATAGCCTCCTCTCTATGTTTAAGACACGGATAGCTAACTGTGGTAAATATCGGTGTAGACTTGGTAACTCAGTATAGTCATGAAATACAAATATCACACAGGAGTTTATACTCTAACAGCAAACCTCAATATGTAGCACATGTGCCAAGATAACCAGTTATTCACTGCGGTGCAAATGACCGTGATCGCATCAGCTGTTAGAGCTCAAAGTCTACTCACAATTGTAGCCGCACATACTGCATCTAAGCTAAGATGCCCGCCGCCTACCATAGCATACCCGGCCCCCCAATACACCAGAGCGATCTCACCCGTGACCTCCACGACGTCAACGCAATGACTTCATGTACCCCATATAGCTAAATTAGACAATTTGTCAGGGAGTATTATACCCCTATACTATACAGTTATTTCGTTATCTTGATTGCACAAATTCTTTCCTTTTTTGTGCTTTATATCTGATCTCTATGGAAGTTGAAGTAAAAATCCAGTAAGTAATTTTTTTTAAATTGCTATCTCTTAGCTATCTTGCTATCTCTTAATACTCCATTGATGTAATAATGAAGTTAGGGCAGGAAGAGCAAGGCTGGGGTAGACTAATTCCTCTAGCAGCCAAGTGAATAATCTTCCAGCAGAGAGGGAACTCATGTACTCAGAGACCAAGGCAAATTGGGGGTAGGAGAATAGAGAGGGCAAAACTGTTGTCTTGACCGCATAAAACAAACAAGTTTATTATCACCCGGGTTTAGCAAATTACAGATCAGTTAGTCAGATTGTTAGGAGAGGCTGGGAATGACCTGGCAGTCTTAGTACACATTGGCACCAATGACAAAGTTAAGGAAAGGTGGATGGTCCTAAAAATGTATTTCAAAGATCTAGTCCGCAAGCTTAAGGCAAGGACCCCCAAAGTAGTATCTTCAGAAATACTACCAGTGCCATGCTTTCTCAGGGAGGCAGTTGGAGATTAAGGAGTTTAATTCATGATTAAGAAAGTTGTGTAGGAAGGGGTTGGGGTTTATAGAGCACTGGGAGTCCTTCTCTGAGAAGCACTATTTTTCTAGTACGGATGGATTACACCTCAACGAAGAGGCATCTTCTGTGCTAGGGGAGAGAATGTTAAAAATGTTGGAGGAGATTTTAAACTAGGAAGGAGGGGGAGGGACAAGCAAGAGGTAATAGACTAGACAGAATAGATAGGAATGGTTAAATAGCTATGGTTCATGGGGGTGAAGAAGAGGAAGGGGGTTTAGTAAGCAGGTAGGCACCCACATTAAATACAGATAATACTAGTAAACTTCTAAAGTCAATGGAAGGAGAAAGGCAGGAGCAGATAAGATAACATTAGCACAAACTAGCACAGTACTAACCTTAAGTGCCTGTTTTCTACTGTAATACAAGAAGTCTTTCTGATACAATTGAAGAACTTGAATTAATAGCTAGAAGGGAGCAATATGACATTATACACATTACTGAAACATGGTGGAATGAAACTCATGACTGGGTAGTATATTGAGAGGGTTATTCCCTTCGTCAAAGGGTATCGAGCAAATAGAAGAGGTGGTGGCATATGTGTATATTTTAAACTGGATTTAAAAGGTATTATAAGGGAATGTGTTTATGAAGGGATTCATGAAAATGTAGAGAATTTGTGGATAGAAATTAGCAGTGGAGGTAAAAGTACAAAATAAATTATTCTAGGGGTATGCTATAAACCACCAAATATCTGTGAGATAGAGAAAGCCAAAATAATTTTACAAATGGAGAAAGCATCATAACTAAGTTTGTTTTAATAATGGGTGATTATAATGATCTGGACATGGCACAATAAGAGTAGCAGTACAACTAAATGTTTTTGGGTGTGCTAAAAGACCATTACATGACTCAAATCATGAGAAGGGCATTACTGGAATTGGTAATATCAAACAATGCAGAAGTAATAAAAAATATTACATTTCGGGAACATTTGGGAAACAGTGATCATAATGTTGTTTCATTGGAAATAAATATTCAAAAAACAGATTATATGGGTTCAACAAAGACCTTACATTTTAGAAAGGCAGATTTTAATAAACTGAGGAATAATCTATAAGGAATACACCTTGATGAAATTTATGAAAACATGTGGAAGATAAATGGTCAGTGTTTAAAACATTGTTGGATAAGTACACTTAACAGTGTATACCGTTGGGTAAAAAATATAAAAGAAACAAGTCTAAACCAATGTATCTAAATAGAAATGTAGGGGAGGAAATGGAATGGAAAAGTCAGGCTTTTAGGGCTTGATCCACCACGCACTGTTAAATCAGGGCAACTAACGTCACAGTACCTAAATAGTTAACGGACGTTAGCTTCCCTGACTCTAACGGAGATCCACAAAGCTAAATATATGCAAATACCTCAGGGTTGGCCATATTCTAAGGAAGATGCCAGGTATATTTTGCAAAATTAATTAAACCCTTGGAAGCCATTGTGGCCAGGATGACAAGCATTCATGACATTATGCATGCATTCATTGCCACTAAGGTAGCCAAAGGGTTAGTAGAAATATATCTGAAACAGAAGGGATGGCAAAAAGTTCTCAAAGTTCTATTTATATATCTTTATTATAGATTTTTTTTTAAAGGCTTAAGCACTTCTATCCCCACTGAATGCGGAGAGATTCACGTTCAATAGGTAAAAATATAGACAAATGAACAGCGTATAAGACAAAAGCACCTACTGTACTTTTGAGAAAACTCCCCTACAGTAAGTGAGAAACTGAAAAATTGAAGATGGTTGATTAAAATCTATCCTTTTTTTATGTACAATTACAATCTAAATTATCTTGTAAATAATAAGGGAACATCATGTGCATGAGTTTACTAAAATGGGGGAACCTGTTAGTGGAGAGTTTTACTTTTTCCAATGGTTTGTAATTGTATCCCTTTGCTTAATCTGATTGTTAACTTTTTAGTGCAGACCCTGTCACAGATACAGTTTAAATAATACACATGCTGCCTGTGAATCTGACACTAAATAACGTATCTAATATTTCTTCTGGCTCTATACTGGATACATTAAATTCAGATACATTACAGTAAACTAGACTGTCTTAATAATGAAGTTATAGTTTGGTCAGAAATAACTGAGTCAATCCTCAATAGCCTGTTGGGACCATACATAAAGAGGCTATCCTTGAATCCTTAGAGAAATGAGGTCTCATACTGTATGGTGCTACCTAAACATTGACAGACACAGGAAGAGCGCCGATCAATGGTCTGTTCAAAAGCGGAAGTCTCTCCACTCTGATTATGGAATCAAGTGATGGTAGTAAATTGTCATTTAGTTACCCACACTGCTCTAGCGCTACCACTTTCTCAAGGGAAATACAAACATTGCTGGCCAAATCTGTGATGCATCTTTAAAGGTAGCAATCACATGGGACACCAACCAATCTATACCATGTGATGCTATGACAAGTCTTTTATCATAGCCTTGGCCCCCCTATAAAAGGCCAGACGTTGATGCAGAGGCCATATCCAGTGGCTGAAGAAATAAGAGAGAAGATGCCGACAGCAACAGAAGAAGAAGGAAAAGATGAACAGAAGAAGATTTTCAAAGAAATTACAGATGTAGAATTTTCAAGCAACAGAGGATGGAGAGTGTTGGATAAGCTGAGTATCCCTCCTCGCCTGGATTAATTTGTTTTATCTTTGCTTATTTTTGTTTATTTTAGCTACCGGGCTTGTGAATTAATTACATTTTTGCTAGTTTTTTGGGGGTATGTGACCCCGGGAAGGAGGATAGACCAAAGTAAATGGGGGGGTGGGAGGGTTAACCCCTTGTATGCCATAACAGTTGTAGTAGAGTAGTTAGGGTATTTCTATTACCCCTTTTATTACCTTAGTGTATAATGCATGCCTTTACGGCCACTATGGCTTCCAAGGGGTTAATACACAGGTCTTGGCTATATTTTTGGACCTAGTCCAGTGTATTCACTTTGGCTTTCTATATTGCTAAGGCTATATAGGAAGCCAAACTGGCTCACTTCAGAACCCTTGTCAAGGCTCAAACATTTTCTGTTATCCGACATTAGGTGCTAAAAGTACAAATTGCCAGGTATACTAATGACCTAAAATAACATCATGTTAAGTCCCGCGTTAACTTCCACGGGCTGCTGTGAATATACTATAAGATGTGGTGGTCCACATCTCCATTATATATTATTAGCACTAAATCCATAAAAGTTAACGGCAGGCCATCTTAGCATTAATACAGCACTAAACGTATTGCTAGGAAGCTTTAAAGATCGCTGTTACGCCTAAAGTCACTAACAGAGCTTTGTGGATCTACCCCATAGATTCTTAAAGTTAGAAGGGACAAAGGTATCATATTAGAATTATAAGAAATGATGCAAAGGGCAAATGATTGCCATAGAAAGTAAGATCAACCCTAAAAAGTTCTTCAAGTACCTTAATAACGAAAAGATTAGAAAAAAAGTGAATTAATCATTGTAGGTTCCTTGCTGACATGAAAAAGCGAAAAAGAAAGGAAAAACACAGAACTACAGTATGCATTGAAGCAATCATTAAATTGAACATACAGAGGTGAAGAACAAGACATTCTTATGGACTTCTTAATAAAATAGCTTACAAGATGATTGACAGTTCAATCCTATACATGAACTTTATTAAGATAAAGTACAACATACATACATAGCGTTAAAAACCTAACCCTACTTAGCCCCATGGGATGAAATCAATCAAAAAAACACTTAACACATAAGTGGTATGGAAAAGAAGCCATTTATAGGTTGGGGGAGGTATCAGAAGGGTTAGGTGGTCACCAGAAAAAACATAAAAAAACAGTTTACGCAAGTGCTACAGCCGCGGCCCCTTTTATTCTCCAACATCTCCGAATTTTTCGGGATTTTTTTCCGAATGCCACGCACTTCACTGGACTGCACTTCACTGCACTTCACCACGATCATGCCGCATTCTGACCGCATTTATACCGCATTCACACTTGCGGTTGATGCGCGGTTGATGTGTTTATTGATAATGGTTCGGATTTAATTGGTTGCAATTCTTCACGTATCCGCCAGATGGCAGATATTCATGAATTGTAATGCGCATGCGCTTCAGTAATGTGTCGACTTGCAGTGGTCCATTGTAAATTGGCCTTGGGACTGAAGGAAGAAGTTACAATAATGTATCAATTTAGGCTTTTCATATTAAAAAAAGACAAGCACAGTTTCTGGTCTGTTTATTGTCCTGAGAGTTCCGCCATGAGTGCACAACTGCAGTCTGTGTTCCAAAAACCCGACAGAACGTACGCTTATTTAATATGGGCCGCGATCAATGCAACAGATGATAAGATGGCAACAGTTGTTCAAATTTCTCAGTATTTTATCGAAAACAATGACTTTTACAAATTTTCGCCAAATGCTCATTGTGGAAGCGTACAATAAGGAAAAAGTTATGTAGCGATCCATGTTTTTTTCGTATTGATCCCGATGTTATTGGAGGGTATTGGTGTGTATCACTGGGTTTTTCCCGTATCTATGATCATGGAGACTGCAAAAGGCGAAAGGTCATCTTTAAACCAACTAAGAAACGGCAGTCGCTGGGAAGCAATGCGACAGCGACAGCGGCAGCTTCCAATAATGGTCCGACCGTCAGTGAAAACCTGGTGACCAGCAACCCTTGCTGTCTGTCCCCGCCCGGATACCTGCAGCCTGAGCCGGATTTTGCGTACAGATTCGAGCAAGCTTGCATGTACTTAAGCGATTTCGTACCTCATCAGCTGACTAGAGGTGTACTAGTCCCGCTGTCACCTGTCAACGACGTGTATGATCAAGAATACGGGACTGGCAGTGGCTCGGCGCCAGCTGATTGGCAAAGTCTATGGTGAGTAATGTTGCCGTATTTTATTCTGTTTTTTTTATTTTGAAAATATCAATATCAATGCGATTCAAAAGTCAAGCGATTCTCCTGTAAGCAATATCACTGGCTGAGAAGCTTCTACAGTAGATACTGCACAAATGGTGAAAAGCTAGGCGCATGCGCATTGGAACCTTCTTGAAACGCATATGCGTGTCATCACATCGACGGTAGGCGCATGCTCATGTGAACAGGAGACGCCCCCTCGAGAAAATTAGGGAACTTCTTTAGGGGACTGACTGACCATTACAGTAAAACGTTTACTTTTTTTTTGATCCTCAGAAAAGAAAACTGTCATCTCATGCGGAAAACGGCAAACGGGATTTCGATGGATTATATCGCTTTGTGTTACAATGCCTGCACATTGCTGAATCTGATTTAAAAAAAACGGAGTCTACAGTTTAGTGGCCGTTGTTATTGATTGGGATAGAATACTGTAACTGAGAGCTTCATAGAAAACCGGAAACAGTATGCTGTTTTCAGACCGAATACAATACTTTTTTATATATTCTTTATAATAAACCCGAAAAAATAAAAAGTATGCATTTATTCTAAATGTATTCCAGTACATATGTGTATTCTATACCCGTACAGCATGTATTGTTGTAATACTCTTGTGATGTACAGTACTGAGCATGCCTACAGTATGCCTGGACAGTACTGTACAGTATGTTCTAGAAACACTGTATTTTGTTACAGTATAAAGGGTGACAATGAAACAATTTAACACAAATCAACTTTTTCTTTTATTGTGGAGTAAGTACAAAAACATTTATTTACAAATACAATTTAAAAACATTTTAAGTGTACAGCAATTCAAAACATGAACAGGTGTATCAACAAAAACAATACAAACCGGTGCCTACAAATGTGTCCAAAATCAGTCTGATTAAAGTCCAAGTGAAATAACTGTTTCAATGATGCACTTGAACTTCTGTGATTCCAAACTTGAATGAGTCCACTGCCAAAGAGACTGTGAGGAAAATCACAGTGAATGGCAGTCTTTGGAAGCAGCTTCTCCTCCGCTGGTGTCTGACACCGTTTGACTCCGTTTTCAGACACTCCCACGCTCTCCCGGATCTAAAAGTCCTTAGTTGGAGGTGTGCTGGGGTCTTGCTTCTACTGCTGCCGAACACTGCACCTTACTGCGTCGCCTGCAACTTGGCCTGGGATCAGAGGCCTGGGATGCAGGGGTAATCAGGTACGTTCCGGGGTCGAGGCAGGCGGCAAGCAAGGGTAGTCAGGTCCGGTTCTGAGGTCAAGACAGGCAGCAGGCAAGGGGTAGTCAGGTCCGGTTCCGAGGTCAAGACAGGCAGCAGGCAAATCAAAGGCAAGGCAGAGCTTACAATGGACAAGGTAACAAGTACTTTGCACGAGCCTCGGAGGATGAGATGGGGGTTCCATGGAGAGAAGCGGCAGTGTCGTCGAAGAAGGATGGAGGAGGTGACCTGTGGATTTCTGGGAGAGAAGCGGCAGCGTCGTCGATGAGGGATGGAGAAAGCAACCTGTGGATTTCCGGGCGAGAAGCGGCAGAGTCGTCTAAGCGTAATGGAGAAAGTGACTCGTGGATTTCAGGAGCACCAGCGGCAGCGTCGTCGAAGAACAGTGGCGAAGATGGGTTGTGGGTTTCTGGGAGAGCGGCGGCAGCATCGTGGACGAGTAGTGGAGAAGATGGCTGTAGATTTCCGTGAGAGCGGCGGCAGAGTCGTCGAAGCATAAACGAGGAAGTGGCCTGCGGGTTCGATGGGTTGGCTGCCATTTGTTTTGCGTTGAGTGTACATCACCGAATTTCTTCTTGACATAATAAGGCTTACGTGTATTAAAACCCTTAGCCTTAGGGGTCAGCAGAAGGTTTTCTTTATTGGCAGCTTGTCGCTTTGGCCTTGGCTTGGAAACGGCTGCCGCCTTTCGCTTTTTCTGTGTGACAGGCATGGCAGAGGCGAGTGGCTTCCTGCGTCCGTAGAATCGGGGTTGATCCATGGAAGCAGATGGCACAATGCAGTATCTGGACAAGGGCAAGTCCAGATACAGATCATCGAGTGGGAGGCTATGCAAAGTGTGTAACCTTTTATGCATGGCGACGAGGTACAGGTGTTGAAAGTGGGCGTACTCTAATGTGAGTCATTAACGTATAAATACACCATCCATTTTGTGGATTCACTGCACATTGAATACACAGACTAAACATCGAATATACATTCTTGTGTTTGTATTTCTTTCTACTCACAGCAATACCTGTTAAAACGATTTCAAAAGATCTCAGCATGAGAATTAAGGAGATGTACATGAGCGGACACCGAATTGCAGATATCCAATGCTGGTTAGCTGCTTCTGGCCTCGTTGTGCCATCAACCACCGTGTGCTATCATTCACACGGAAAAACCAAACAACGCACGAGGACACCAACGGTAACTAATGCGTAAGTATATTTATATAACTATATAATACAATATATCTATTATTGTTTATATTGCTGCATATTAATAGAACTAAATATTGTGTAGATCTATCTAATTTTATAGTTATTTCAGTATATTTATATAACTACAGTATATCTATTGTTTATATTGCTGCATATTAATAGAACTATATATTGTGTAGATCTATCTAATTTTATACTATTTTTACTGTAAATGATGTGCAGTACTTGTGGCCTACTGCACTGTAACTTACCGGCTTGTTGTTTTTCTGTACATTGTAGGGAGACAACTCTTCTGGTCGACAAAATAAGTGAAGAGAATGATGAGAAGAGTGCCTTAAGGGTCAAATACACTCTGCAGCAAAATGACAATCTCACTATATCCGAGACCAGCATAAAGAAGATGAGACGCAGAATTGGATGGAAATATGGACGTGTGAGGTTAGTATTCGACAGTACAGGAGGTTAAAGTGTTGTTTAAGAAACTGTACTGTACCTATAAAATGATTCCTTGTTATTACAGAGCGTACCCTATGATAAGGGACGTTAACATGATTAAGAGAGTGGTCCAGGCCCAGGCATGGATCGACAGTGGAGAAACGTTCCAGGATTGCATCTTCACTAACGAGTCTACTGTTTCGCTGGAGAGATTTGCCACCTTTGCATTCCACAAAAAAGGTCGCATATCTATGAAGCCGCGTCCAAAACACCAAGTGAAGATGCATGTGTTGGGTGCCATCTCTAGGCGTGGACCAGGATGCATCGTCATCTTTGAAGGTACAGTAAAATGTATGTCACACGCTTTTGCCTTATGCACTGTTCTGTACTAGTGTGCAGTTTTTTGAGCACTTTTCTTTTCTTGTTATAGGTATCATGAATACACTGTAAAGCTTTCTTCCCAGAGAAAATTGTGCCTGTGATTGTGGAATACATCACACGTGAGTTCCCGGATGGTCACCGTTTCTACCAGGACAATGATCCGAAGCACACTGCGTCAACAGCGCATATCCTTGAGCGCGGTATCAACTGGGTGAAGACGCCAGCGGAGTAATTGCGGTAATCGTGTCTCATTTGTTCCCACTGTTTTTACTGTGTACTGTATCTCTTTAACTAATTGTCCTTTTTTTCCACCTCCAATGACAGATCGCCAGACTTTAATCCTATCGAAATGGTCTGGCATCAGCTGAAGGACCATATCCGAAAAGTCATGGAACCCTCCAAAAAGGATTAGTTGGCGCAAGGCATACTGAGTTTTTGGAACGATGTACTCTCCGTGGAACGATGCAATAAATAAATTGACCATATTGCGACTGTGTTGCCCATTGTGATCGGGCGTAATGGGCAAGCATCAGGAAGGTAGTATGGTATAGTACTGTACTGTAGTATTGTAAGTACAGTATGATACAGGTAAGTATGGCACAGATTTATTTTCCCCTGAGAGAGCAGCACCAGCCATCTGGTAACAAAGTATTTAACAGTAGTCACAGTATACAGTAGTTCCAGTATAGACTAGTTTACAGTACTAACTGCATACTGTTGTCCAATATGGTGTAGCTATACAGTACACAATGCAATAATACAGTATGCACCTAACTGCTCAATTTGTTTCTTTCCAGAGAGAGCAGCACCAGCCATCTGGTTATAAAGTATTTAACAGTAGTCACAGTATACAGTAGTTCCAGTATAGACTAGTTTGACAGTACTAACTGCATACTGTTGTCCAATATGGAGTAGCTATACAGTACACAATGCCATAATATGCACCTAACTGCTCAGTTTTTTTCTTTCCTGAGAGAGCAGCACCAGCCATCTGGTTGCGAAGTATTTAACAGAAGTTACAGTATACAGTAGTTCCAGTATAGACTAGTTTGACAGTACTATACAGCACACAATGCCATAATACAGTATGCACATAACTGCACTCATTTTTTGTTTTCTTGTCTTTTCAGAAAAAAAGGATGGACTGGGGGAGAGGGGGGTATCGTGTAAAGTTTGTGAACTATTTGTACAGTTAAGTGTATCTAAACTGTAGTCATGATGTACACAAAACCTCTCCTCTCTCAATGAACTACTGTACTATACACAGAATGAGGAAGAAGATAAAGACGGAAACAATAGTATATATATATATATACATATATATATATATATATATATATATTATTATTATTATATATTATATATTATTAATTAATATTATTATTATCAATGTGTATTATTCATGATTATCCATCGGCCCTCAATTTTCATCTGACAGAAGAACTGAATAAAGATTGCATTTTGTATTATTCATGATTACTTTTATATTTGTATTTTTTGTTCCTGATAAAATAAAATAAATATTTCTTTACATTCATGATAATCATAATCATTGACAACCCTCCCCCCCCCCAACACCTACACCAAAGAAAAAGAAAGAATGACAAAAAGTGGTAATTTACCGCATCAACAACATGAATCAGATAATGTTTTTTTTAACTCTCCATTTCACCGTGCTGTGCAAATCAGATTTACATATCAAATTCGAGAAGGGATTATCAAAAGCGTTACCGTAAACAAAGCCTCAAACGGTTGGGGGCGTGGATGGGTGAGTCATGCGCAGTAATCATCAGCTAATTCCCTTCCCAAAGAGGATTACAGAGAGGTGACTCTAAGGCAACAATAGGAAAATAAGGCACGCAGGCGCAGAGAGGTAATGCTCAGCTAGGGACGGACGATTAAAAACACAATGGCAAGCTTTAGAAATGGAATGGCTCTGGAGAGGTGTCTGTCGATAAGAGGTTCAAATCCTTGAGCGAGCCTTGTGTGTGTGCGTGGGGGAGAGGGGTACAGGGTACAGCTGCATGAAGGATTAGCTGTACTGCAGTTCAAAGAAATGGCATATTTTCAAAAGGCAGGTCATAATAATAATTTGATCCCTACACACCCAAATACATAAAAAGCACACAAATCAACCATGTGCAGTCAAATTGAATATCAGATTGAATATCGTAATATCAAGATGGTTTAGGCAGGCTTGTGGAGAAAATAAAAATAAAAAATGAGGAGAAATATATATATTTTTTTTTTTGGTCACTCACTCTTGAACTTCTCAAGCAAGCAGTGGTGAATTTACAGACGCATGCGCAGTAATCATCAGCTATGTACTGTAGCTCCCATCCCAAAGACAGGGTACAACTGCATGAAGGATTAGCTGTACTGCAGTTCAAAGAAATGGCATATTTTCAAAAGGCAGGTCATCATAATAATTTGATCCCTACACCCCCTAATACATAAAAAGCACACAAATCAACCATGTGCAGTCAAACGCACAGTTTCGCAGTCAAAAGCTAACAGCACAGATTGAATATCGTAATATCAAGATGGTTTAGGCAGGCTTGTGGAGAAAATAAAAATAAAAAATGAGGAGGAAATTTTTTTTTTTTTTTTTGGTCACTCACTCTTGAACTTCTCAAGCAAGCAGTGGTGAACTTACAGACGCATGTGCAGTAATCATCAGCTATCAAGCAGGAATGTGATTGAAACCAGAAAGACACACATTCAAAGGAATGGTGTGGGAGAGGTGTACTGTACTGTAGATAAGATACAGTAAGAAGTTGAAATACTGCTGTGCAGTAAATTATCCTGTGTGAGCGCGGGGGCGAGTGAGGGGAGAGCGCTGTATATGCCGAAATGTGATACTGTTACAGTACTGTACACGCCTTTGCGTTTCAACAATTTTCAAATGAGACATACTGCACTGCAAATGCATGTATAAATATGCAAATTTACAATTACTGCGCGCGCACAAGCAGACTGTGTACTGACGTAGGTTGAACTGCTAAAGTATTAGACTTCCAAGACAACAGCTCGCGAATGCCCCCCTGAGTTTTTAGACGGTATTGCAGTATTGCAGACAGTGCTAATAAAATGCACATATTACGCGCGCTAAAATACCGCAATACACTCTGGAAGAAAAAAAAACATACTGCATCTGCCCGCAGTTATCAGAGTTGCGCCGCTATGGCCGCATTAGGGTAAAGGCGGCCTCAGCTGTATGAATGCTATGGTCTACCTGAAAGCTCAATCAACATGTGTATAGTACAACAATACGCACAATTAGATGGCACAAGTAAGGAAAATACACAATAACAAGCACCCCACACACAAGGTGCGCCTTTAAGCCCAGTTTTTAAGTATGTTGATGTAAATCTAACCCTGGCATTTTATTCTTCTCTATTGTATCCATTACGATTCTCAACCACATTACTGTTCTATTGTTTGTATTTTTTATTTTACTACAGCCTAAATTAGATTGCCTTGTCCTACTGAGTAAATGGGTTAAAAATAACTGATGCATACATGAGTAGTTCATGTTAAATAGGTAAGCTAACCATACAGAGTCAATGAAGCATGCAATATGTGTTGCTTAAAAAATATATGTAAGAAGCAGAGTTTATCCTGTGAAAAGCACTTTCAAATCCCTAGTTGTTAAAGATCAGTGAGAAGAGACTGATAATGTCAGCTGCTTCTACCATTACCATGGTAGCTCATTCTAAAAATCATTTTGCAGGTTATGATCTGTAGGACCAATGCATATAATGGAATGCTGCATTATTGTAAAAAAAAAAAATAGAAGGAATGTATCATATTTCAACTTCCAGATCCTAGTCAATGAAGACTGCCATTAAAACACGTGTCGTGGATTTCCATAAAAAGTAATAATCATAATATTATTGTTCTAGGTGATTTCATGCTGATTTTCATTTAATAGTTAGTTATCTTTATTTTGCAAAGAGCTTTAAGAGAACAAATGAATATCTCCCTAAAGCTTTAAAATTAGCGGACCATCCTCTAATTATTTTATTTACATGTGGTTATTAAATGATCTCAACATGAAAGATATAACTACATTATACAGGTGGTCTTCGCTTACCAATGTCCCGGTTTGCAACGAATGCCTAATCCGACGCCGCATAATGCAGTCCGCCGGACGCATGATCAGATGCCTGACCCGCTTTTATGAAGGTCCCTGCCGCTGATTAACATGGGACCCGCAATCCGATGGTCTGTTATCTGACGGCGGTTAGTGGGAAGCATTCTGTCGGAAAAGTGAGGACCGCCTGTACCTAGCTTTTGCTATTTTATTGCACTTGGATTGGTTCATATTTAATAATGCAAATCTGCAATGTTGCCTGAAATATATGTAACGGGTATTTCCCCTACCCCAATCACAGATAGAGTGCATGTGAGGGGAACCTATATGTTACCAGGTGTGGTGCAGTATACCTGTCAAGCTCACAGGAGGCCTGAGGTTCCACCAGTGAGAGCCTGGGGTACATATATATTCACTTTCTCGTGTGCAACACCTCCACCTGAGAGGGATCCCGACAGGGCAGGAAGGGGCCCTCACAGGACACAACCCAATAACACACAATTGAAATGATAAAGCAATAATGAACTTTACTGTACATGTATATCTTATATTCTATAAGTCCAATGTCATTCACTCCCACTTATGAGTGTACAGCCCTTTGCCCACCAGCGTGTACTCCCACACCGTGTCCACAGTATATCCCTTGTCCCATGGTCAGTGCTGCCACTATGTGTGAGTACTCTGAATGTGGTGCACGTGCATAACAATACCTGCCCAGTGCGACGGCATCTGGGATTTCAAAGGATCTTCAAAAAGGATCCGACGACCTCCTGGATGACGTCCAGTTTCACCCGCGTGGTGATCGGTCAGGCAATCCTTGGATACAGTTCCGCTCTCTCTGCGGAGCAGGCCTGCTCCCAAGCCTCTTGATAGGAAGTGCAGCGTCTGCTGTGTCCCTAACTACCAATGCATACACTAATGGGACAGAGTCCCTAAACTAGGACCTGTCCCTAAAGTAACACAATCTTACTGAGAGGCTCAGGGCTAACTGGTGCCCAGGGGGCTGCTGGCCTAGTGCAGTGGGTCACGAACCCCTGCACCCTCACATCCTTCCTTTAGACTCTCCTGGCACCAACTGACGTGGCTCCGCATGCGAAAATGTATCAATCCCTCAGAGCAGGGAGATACTGCAGCCCTATTGGATCCCTGGCGTCATGTGGGGCACTCCTGAGGCTCATGGGACTTGTAGTCCCGTCCAAGAGCCTTCCCTGGTAGGCTAGTGCTTTGTGTGCTTCTCATTGCGCATGCATGCGCATACCGAACATGGCGGCCCCCTCTGTGGGCACCACCAGGTGTCCCCGGCAACCGCCCACACGCTACTGAAGGTGCATGCTGTGCACGCACAGGCCCCCGCACCTCCCCCGCGACCAGCCGATCTACTCCTGACCGCCGCGGTGAGTACCTGGAGGGTGGTTCCGAAACGCAGAGGGGGGACCTGGCTACATATAGGTACAGATGTAGAAGGCATGGATGTACGCAAGGGGGTTCAATAGTGCATTAGACCCACCCCTTTTTTTGCACACCTTCAGCCCATTTAGAATGGAAGCTGCTACTACTGGCGCATTGTGTGTCCCACTGTAAACTGTCAGCCAGAACAATAATGGCTGCTAGTGTATATCTCTATCTGAAAGGGTTTCTTGTTGAAGCAGCAGTCCAAGCTGCCCTCCCCGGTGCGCTCCAAGCCTACCTAGATCCGTGATCGTCTGTCCTGCCTCCTGCAGCGCATCTCGTGGGTCACGCCTCCATGCTTCGCTCGCGCATGCGTGCAGAGACTCCTTCACCCTGCTGCACAATAGGATTAACCTGTTTATCTCCAGCAGCCAACCACAGCCAAGCATACTAGGGAGTATGCTTATTCTCCATTGGCCTGTTCTCCCAATATATGCTCAGCCTGCCCTCTGGCACATTGGCTGAGCATAAACTTGTTTATGTGCGTGGTGTTCACTACAGTCCTGCTTGCTGTTGTTGCCATGCCTGTTTTCTCCAGAGTTTCTGACCTTGCTAGTTTTTGGTTTCCGCACCTCTCCACTCCTGAGCCAGCTTAACAACAACGATCCTTACCTCTCTGCTCCAGACCTTGACTTACTCACGACGATCCTCACCTCTCCTATCCCGACTTTGGCTAAGTACCTGCAATGATCCTTAACTCTCCAATCCAGACCTCGGCAAGTATCATTGACCATCCTGACCACCTACCCTGACCCGGCTACTTCGACCAATCTACACTCCAGGCACGCCCACACGCTTTGGGTTGGCGTTTACCTAATCCCCACTTCGGCCTCACGATCACGTCTTGTATGTGGTGAGCACACCATTACAAAGTCCTACTCATCGAGATTGACACTAGGTCACGTGAGCCCCGGGGAGACGTGCCAGCTGATGAGAACTGGTCCAGAGGGGAGGAGACAAAAGGAGACTGGCGGTGAGTGAACAGCCACCGGTTAAAGGTACAGGCACCGATCTGCCTGGTACTGAAGAGTGAAGAGGGGGGGGGGGTCCAGGACTATACAGACCAATAGATATTACCATATCCTCGCTCTGTGAGGAGCTACTTCAGAGATGTTCTGAAATTAAACAATATATCTCCAGTGACAAACTATTGACAGTAGACTTTTTTTTATTCCATATTTTTTTATTATTTTACTTAAATAAATTAACATCTTACTTACATGTACAATGTACATGTAGACTTTTGAAATAAAAAAACCCACTACTCATTAAAAACATTTGGAGAGGAACGCATGTGCAGATGCTGATGAGGATGGAGGGGTAATGCCATACCATTTAACTCAGCTTTCACAAAATCTAAACTCCCCAGTAGCATGTTCCGGCCTCGATAGCCTGATTCACAAAGAGGGCAAGGACCCTGCTAGCTGCTATGCTATAGACCCTTTTCCATAATCAATTTGGACTTAAAAATATTCACCAAAATAATGACAAAGGGGCTGAACGAGGTCTCCTCTCTAATACATTTGGAAGAGGGGAGAGGGAGAGAATTGGGAGACCCTGCTCAGCAGTAACTGTAAGATAGAAGCTAGAAGTGGTGCTATCAGGGATGAGAGCATAAGTGTAATAGAAGGAAAGAATCCCTATAGATGCACTCACTATTTGTCAGTCAAAATAATAAAGTTTTATTGATATATAGAAAAACATATACTAATTAAAACCTAAAGTAGCGCAAGTCTCAGACAGCTAGATAGACATAATGTCCATATTATTACTACCAGTTGTTCCTGTTAGGTAATCATACACTGGACACAATGTTCTAGTTACACGGCTTCTATACACTCTATGCATATATTAAGAGTGTCAGTTGCTTAGCATGGAACCTGTATAGTGCCAGATCCACTGAGTAAGGCTGGGTAGCCAGAGTCCTGTTGTGTATAATTAGAAAGCCAATGCGTTCTGCTTATCCACAATATGCTAGACCACTGTTGTAAGTGATTCAAATCTTGTAACCACCTACTGGCTGCATGTGGTCTGGGGTAATCTACCAGACAGTGTTTAATCTGTGTAGAAGGTGTACATATATGAACATACTGAATGTTAACTATAGCAGGTGAATCGGGGGTTAAAGTGTGTAGATGAATGTGTGAATCGCTATAATCAGTGGTCGACAAATCACCAAAAAATCTACTCGCCACACAAAAAAATCTACTCGCCACCTAGTACCAAACGTGTGCTGCTTGGGCCAATAGGAGCTCGCCACGATGTTAAATCCACTTGCCCGGGGCGAGCAAATGTATAGGTTTGTCGAACACTGGCTATAATGCCACACCATGTAAAGTGTAGCAACTATGTGTTACCTCATATGCCTCCTGGTAGGGAAGACACCGGGCAGTCAACACATGTAAAGTCAGCTGACATGCAGCTGATGCGGCTGGATACACACTTCACACTCAAAGCGTGCTGCTGCAGAGCCCCTATCCTTACTAGTGGGATCCTTGTACGGCCCACATCTTAGGCCTGGGACATAGTGCCCAAAACAGTGCGGAGGCGCGCTGAGGCTCAGGGAAAGCGTTGCTTTCAATGGCCTTACCCAGCACGCCGTCCGTGGGCGTGTCGGGGGCGAGCCAGTGACGTCACGGAGCTGGTTGGCCCTCAATGGGCGATCCGCTCACGTGACCAGCCATACGCTTCGGCGAGCGCCAAATTTGAAAACTGTGTGCGACACACGCTTCCAAAGCGTGCGGACGCGTGCGCAAGCCCCTGCTAAAGCCGCTCTCATTGCGGCTGCAGGGGCTCAGTGCCGAGCAGCAGCACGCCTCAGCACGGGTCAGCGCATAAGCGCTGACCATGCCCGAGGCCTTAGGCCCTCTTATCAGGTAGTAACAAGTGCTGTATTGAGAATGATCGGACAACTAGTTTGTCAGTCAAGCTACTGACGTCACACTTACGTCATACCCGATGCGCGTTTCGTTCCTGCTTGGAACTTCTTTGGGGGTGGGCGAACCTCTACTCCCGGCGGCTATAAATACAGGCGGCATTGCTATGGTAACCTACAGAGTCATTACGGAGCCTCTGAATGTTGGCGCGAATACCACAAGCCAATCGGAAGGGAGGTGTGTAAAATCATGGACTCCTATTGATCCATGGGACAATTTAAAATAGTAATTCAGATGGTCAAATAACTACAAATATCAGGTTACAATGTTCCAATTGGACAGAATTGTAACTCACTACATGTTAGTATCAGAAGGCTTTCTGTATGCATATTGCTGATTTGTTACATACTGGTATCAAATACAGTTGCCAACTGCTATACAGCATATATTGCTAAATTGATGGAGACAATTGGTTACAAACATAGCCCAAAATATGCTGTTAATAGCTCCCGAGATGAGGGTGTATAGGCAGGTATTATGATATACTGATGTGTAAACAGGTATATAATACACTTCTTGCCATGAAGTTAGAAGGCCAAGGGGAGTGAGCATCTATATAAATGTATATACCAGTGTACATATCCATGTACACTCTCATGCATATACACACGCATGTACTTACACATACGGATATAAGTGTGGTTACAGGTGTGATGATAAATAGGGCCTCAAAGAAAAATGGAATAAACAAAACCCTCATTCATGCCCGTTGGGGAGAGGGCTCCCAGGGTGTATATCCACCGCGATTCTTTTCTAAGGAGGGATGTATCCAGATCTCCTTTGCGGACCCCTAACACAATGTGGTCAATCCCCTGGAATGCGAGATAGGTGGCATCATCCCCATGTTGGTGGTTGACATGTCTGGCTACTAGCACATCTTTTTTGTTTTTTACTCAAAGAGGTAAAACCTTCTGACAAAGGAGGAAATATTGTACTCATGGAGGAGCAAAAATATTGTAAAGAAAATCTAAGACTCCTGGGGGACAGAACCTGTTATGAGGTCTTACAAACCGATCCCACCAGTGCCTTCTTCAAAACACTACAGACTATTCTGAAGGGAGGCCATCACAGAACAAGAATATAATTATATGCTGGTTACCAAACCCAACATTGCTACCTTCTACACTATATCTAAGTTACACAAGGATGCAGTTAACCCCCCAGGATGACCAATAGTGTCGGGTATGTAGTCATTAAGTGAACATGCTAGTACCTACCTTGACCTAGTCCTGAGGCCATTTGTGGTTAGTTTACCTTCATACACAAGAGATACAACAGATGTACTTAGAAATATAGATGGGATACAAGTCTCTGCGAATACTTACCTGGCGTCCCTGTATGTGGAATCCCTTTATACTAGTATCCAACACTCTGTGGGCTTGGCAGCAGTAGCATTCTTCTTGAAAGCCAGAAGCATTGAACATAAAGATTATAACTTGTTCATAGTGGAACTCCTACAATATGTATCAACACACAATTTCTTTATTTTTAAAAATAAATACTACCACCAACTCCAGGGCACGGCTATGGGCACCACATGTGCCCCTATGTATGTTAACATCTACCTGGGTTGGTGGGAGCAAGTAGGTGTCTTCACTCAAACAATGTCTGAACATACAAAACATATAGAACTATGGTCTCGCTACACTGATGATGTGCTGGTGGTGTGGAGTGGCACTAAGGAAGAATTCCTATCCTTTGTAAACATGCTGAATAGGAATGACCATAACTTGAAATTAACATACAGTGTGAACAAATCTACGTAAGTACCCTCACTCACTGTCTAATAGCTAAATGATGAAAACAATTGTAATGCAGAAAATATATTTAATAATAAAACAAACCAGAAATAAATCAAATGTGTTTGCAGAAACCAGTGTCACAATGGGCATGTCACAAAATGAAGGGTGGGGGAAAAAAAAGGAAAAGGGAAAAAAAACATGAAACACAAGGAAATAACACAAAAAACGGAGAACAGAAAGTATGCTAGGGGGGGCGACGTTTCGAGGGACTACCTCTTCATCTGGCCCATTCCCCCTGGTCCCAAAGGGTCCCAGAGGTACTTCCCTAAGCCTTCCTTCCCCAATCACTGGTCAAATCAGACACACCTGAAAATAGATAGCCATCATGTGGAGAGCACGAGGAGCAGAGCCACAGAGGGTTTGATTACTGTTTTCATTTGCTATTCTCATTAACTATTTACATTGACTGTTGTGGACTCCTGGTGCTATTTTGCAAGCTGTGTTCAGCCTTTACTGTATTATTGCCACCAGTGTCCTGTGGTACTTGAACTACTGGCATTGACTATAGTGGATTCTTGCTGCCCTGCTATAAGCTGTATTTAGCCTACACTGCATGATGGCTATCTATTTTCAGGGGTGTCTAATTTGACCAGTGATAGGGGAAGGAAGGCTTAAGGAAGTACCTCTGGGACCCTTTGGGACTAGGGGGAATGGGCCAGATGAAGAGGTAGTCCCTCGAAACATCGCCCCCCTAGCATACTAGTAATTTCCTTGTGTTTCATGTTTTTTTCCCCTTTTCCTTTTCCCCCCCACCCCTCACTTTGTGACATGCCCCTTGTGACACTGGTTTCTGCAAATACATTTGATTTATTTCTGGTTTGTTTTATTATTAAATATTTTTCTGCATTACAATTGTTTTCATCATTTAGCTATTAGACAGTGAGTGCTGGTACTTACGTAGATTTGTTAGTACTTTACAGGGGAATAAGGGTCTCCTTTTGTTCCGTGCACCCTGCAATTGCATAAATTTATCACTATCAGTGTGCTGTCTATTGCCCCCCTTCCCCCTAACATACAGTATGAGATCAGCCAGGAATGTATCACCTTTCTGGATTTGGATATCTTCAAAGATGAAGAAGGCCATCTCCACACCACAGTACACACCAAGGTGACAGCAACCAACAACTTGCTACTGGCATCGAGCCACCACCCACAACAATTGATACAGGAGATTCCTACAGGGCAGTATTTGAGAGTGAGAAGGAACTGCTCTTCACTAAGAGACTGAGAAACAAGCGGCAATAATGAGGGAGACGTTTATCAATAGAGGGTATAGTCGCTCATGTGTCAATAAGGCCTATAAACGGGCGAAAAAGACAGACAGAGGAACACTACTCTATACGAAAAAACGGGAACAAGAAGGTACTCAACTAAACCGGGTAACAGAAACATACAACTAAAAATGGAGACAGATTAGGGGCATACTTAACAACACACTGGCACGTCTTGCTAGAAGATGATGATTTTAGGAAAGTACTCCATCCCAATGCATCTATTACGTATAGACGCCCACAGAATCTCGCAGACCGACTAGTTCATAGTCACTTTCAAAGCCGCACTACAACAAATTGTCTAGATAACCAAAAAACAGTGGGCACCTATCGGTGTGGCACATGTAAGGCCTGCAAATACATCCAGACCTCAAAACATTTCTATGGTTCCACTGATATGAAACAGTACTGCATGAGGAGTTATTCTAACTGTAAAACGACAGGCGTAATATATCTAGCTACATGCAGATGCGGTATGAAATACGTGGGGAAGACGCCACACGAATTACGCAGGAGGATATTGGAACATGTCAGTATTTAAAAAACCAAAAAAGATGTGCCAGTAGCCAAACATGTCAACCACCAACATGGGGGTGATGCCACATATCTGTCATTCCAGGGAATTGCCCACATTGTGTTAGGGGTCTGCAAAGGGGATCTGGATACAACCCTCCTTAGAAAAGAATCACGGTGGATAAACACCCTGGGAACCCTCTCCCCAAGGGGCATGAATGAGGTTTTGTTTATTCCGTTTTTCTTTGAGGCCCTATTTATCATCACACCTGTATCATCACACTTATATCCGTATGTGTAAGTACATGCGTGTGTATATGCATGAGAGTGTTCATAGATATGTACACTGATGTATATACATTTATATAGATGCTCACTCCCCTTGGCTTTCTAACTTCATGGCAAGAAGTGTATTATATACCTGTATACACATTAGTATATCATAATACCTGCCTGTACACCCTCATCTCGGGAGCTATTAACAGCATATTTTGGGCTCCGTTTGTCTCCATCAATTTAGCAATATATGCTGTATAGCAGTTGGCAACTATATTTGATACCAGTATGTAAAAAATCAGCAATATGCATACAGAAAGCATTCTGATACTAACACGTAGTGAGTTACAATTCTGTCCAATTGGAACATTGTAACCTGATATTTGTAGTTATTTGACCATCTGCATTACTATTTTAAATTGTCCCATGGATCAATAGGAGTCCATGATTTTACACACCTCCCTTCCGATTGGCTTGTGGTATTCGCGCCAACATTCAAAGGCTCCGTAATGATGCTGTAGGTTACCATAGCAATGCCGCCTGTATTTGTAGCCACCGGTAGTAGAGATTCGCCCACCCCCGAAGAAGTTCCAAGCAGGAACGAAACGCGCATCGGGTATGATGTCAGTGTGACGTCAGTAGCGCGACGTTCAAACTAGTTGGCCGATCATTCTCAATACAGCACTTGTTATTACCAGATCAGAGTTAACTAAGTTGTGGGCCGTACAAGGATCCCACTAGCAAGGATAGGGGCTCTGCAGCAGCACGCTTTGAATGTGAAGTGTGTATCCAGCCGCATCAGCTGCATGTCAGCTGACTTTACATGTGTTGACAGCCCGGTGTCTTCCCTACCAGGAAGCATATGAGGTAACACATAGTTGCTACACTTTACATGGTGTGGCATTATAGCGATTCACACATTCATCTACACGCTTTAACCCCCAATTCACCTGCTATAGTTAACATTCAGTATGTCCATATATGTACACCTTCTACACAGATTAAACACTGTCTGGTAGATTACCCCAGACCACCTGCAGCCAGTAGGTGGCTACAAGATTTGAATCACTTACAACAGTGGTCTAGCATATTGTGGATAAGCAGAACGCATTGGCTTTCTAATTATACACAACAGGACTCTGGCTACCCAGCCTTACTCAGTTGATCTGGCACTATACAGGTTACATGCTAAGCAACTGACACTCTTAATATATGCATAGAGTGTATAGAAGCCATGTACACTGGCGACACACTTTATTCGAGCTCGGCTAGTCCCACGAATTCGGGTATACCCGGGTGTATTGAGGTTTGTGACTGTTTTCTGCCCGAGTGCATTGAGGTATTTTCCAGGCAGGGATTGAAGCATTTTATTCCCGCTGGCTGCAATACTGCACAGTATATATATATATACTGCATTACAATTCATGAATTTAAGCCATCTGGTAGACATGCGAAGCATTGCAGCCTAATAAATCCTAATCATTATCATTTAAGAGATCAGCCGCCCGTCAGCCAGGCATGAACCCAGGCTGGGAAGGCAAACGCAACGGGGCTTGTCAGAGGTGAGGAGCGGCGCATTCCAGGTATCTGCCAGGTACATACTGGGTATTTGCTCGAATAAAGTGTGTCGGTGCAGTAACTAGAACATTGTGTCCAGTGTATGATTACCTAACAGGAACAACTGGTAGTAATAACATGGACATTATGTCTATCTAGCTGTCTGAGACTTGCGCTATTTTAGGTTTTAATTAGTATATGTTTTTCTATATATCAATAAAACTTTATTATTTTGACTGACAAATAGTGAGTGCATATATAGGGATTCTTTCCTTCTATTACACCCCTCTCTAATACACCCAGACCAAGTGGGTTTTTTTACCCGGCAGATGAGCAGGGGACAATACTGTACATGGCAAACCATAGCCTACAAACCAGGATGCCCTTTCCTCCAAAAATAAGATCCTGTCAATGATTTTAAGTTTAGATGCCGAAAAAGCATGCGACCGCATTGACTAGTCGTACCTGAAAGCTACCTTGCAAGTGTTCGGCCCAGACGGGCCTTTTCTAAACACGATATGTGCCCTATACTCCACCCACTCTGCAAAAGTAGTCTGTCAAGGCTTTACCTCAGATAGTTTACCAATAAAAAGTTGTACTAGGCAGGGATGTCCTCTTTTCCCATTGATCTTTACTCTCTGTATGGAACCCCTCGCAGCCAATATTAGAAACAATCGAGATGTCTCGGGGTTGGAGGTGAGGGACCAGACCTATAAAATTGCTCTCTTCGTGGACGATATTCTCCTTACAGTGTCCAAACCACTGATCACATTACCAAATCTATTCTCTACCCTATCCTTCTTTAATAAAATCTCTGGATTCAAAATAAATAATAATAAATTGGAGGCTCTAAATATTAATTTGCCCAAAGATACAATTAAACTTAATGCCCTTAACTTAAATTTTAAATGGCAACCTGTCTCCATCAAATACTTTGGTGTTATTATCACCAACGATTTTAATACACTATACAAGGAGAACTAGGACGACATTGGGGTCTGGTCTGGCCACGGAATCTCATGGATTAGAAGTATTCATTGCATAAAGATGAACCTTCTGCCACGCTTGCTATATCTTTTTCAATCACTCCCTATCCCTGTTGTATCCAAAGAGATCCTAGCCCTCCAATCTCTGATCACCAAATTTATTTGGAACAAGAAAAGGCCAAGGATAAAAATAGGTATTCTCTCAATAACCAGTAAAGCAGGAGGCCTGTCTCTCCCCTGTTTACTTTCGTATTACAGGGCAGCCCAGTTGAGTCACTTGACACTATGGCACTCCAACCCTGGGACAAGACGCAAGGTCTACTTAGAATTCTCCTTGGTCCATCCAATTCCACGCAAAAACCTGATTTGGCTCCCGCCAATAAAGAGAGCCCAAGTGAAACTATTATCACCAACAATAGCACACTCTTTGAAATTATGGGATTTAGTAAGTATTACAGATACAGCCACCAGTATCCGATGAATTGCCTTGTGGCAATCTCCCTGTTGCAACATTTCTGTGAGATTTCTGCAGCCAGATTAATGGCCCATCGGATTAACACAGTGTGGGTTCCTGAATGTCCCATTCAAACTGAATAAGACTGCAGGGACCCCTGCTGTGTTAAACTGCTGGGCCATTAGTCTGGCTGCAGAATCTCACAGAAATGTTATAGTATTTACTGTGAGATAGCCACAATATTTTCCCAGGCAAGTCATCGTATACTGGTGGCTGCATCTGTAAGTCCTCTCTCACCTCACAGAAATCTCTAATGATCCCCTTCACTGACAATCCAAATTTCATACCATGTCTTTCAAGTAAGAGTTTTGATAGCTGGGTCACAGCGGGTATTCTTAGACTCAAGGACCTGGGTCCAGACCTAAAACCTAAACCATTCGAGCATTTTCAAAAAGAAAAAAATCTTCCCAACAAAGAATTTCTCCACTATCTTCAACTAAAAAACATTCTACTCCAAAAGGGGCCCCTCCAAATCCTTATCACAATTTGAAACCATGTGGATGGACAATGCGGGCACCCATCCCAGCTTTACAGCCACAATTAATTCTACACCCATAGCTCAGCAAAAATGTAAATATACTGTATGCTACAATGGGAACAGTACTTGGGCGAGGACTTGGAGAAAGAGGACTGGGAAAATATCCTAGAGGCAGCGGCCAAATGCTTCATCAGTACCACAATAAAAGAAAATGCTTACAAGGTACTGTACTAATGCGATGGTACCTAACACCACTAAAATTGGCCAAGTTTATACCGGGTTACCACCCCAGTCTGCCCAAAGGGTTACGGAGGAGAGGCCTCATTTATCCACATGTGGTGGTCATGTTCTGAGGTCGGCCCTATGGGGAGAAGTGAACTCATGGATGCAGAGGATACTAAATAGGGATACCCCCCTAGATCCTTGGCAACTTCTCTTAAACAGACCCCACCAGGACCTGCCTAGGTTTGAGAATAAATTGGTGGCCCACATCTCAACAGCCACAAGATGTGAAATCGCTGTTGTCTGGAAGCAAAATGAACAGTATTGCCATACATCTCCAAGATAAAAAATAACGTTTGTTTAATTTGTCATATGGAGAAACTGACCAGCCTCCTGAACGACTGCTGCCCTAGATTACAGAAAGTCTAAGGCTCCCATAGATTCTTATCGTTGAAATTCTGGGATTCAATCCATATACAATTATGATATGAGGGCTTTCTAGACATGCCGCCAATAAAGACCTAGAGGATACCATACAGATAATTAAAACTAAAACAATACAAAAATAAGGGAAGGTGGCCTCTTATGTCGAGACCCAGTACTAGTTAAAGTGTCAGTCTGAATTTTGTATTTCCCTGCTTTCAAGATGTTAATGCGATAATACATTTAACTGTTCCCCCATCCCTTCCATCCCACCTTCCCCTACCCCCTCTTTCTCTTTTGTACCCCCCCATGCCTCCCATGAAATAAACTCTGAGATGAAGAAAAAAAAAATGTAATTCAGAGTTGTTGTTTTCTTTAATGCTACAAATATTTACTCATAGTACAGAACTGATTTATTAAAAAAAAAATCACATGTTGGATATTGCTTGGTCTGCAGCTTTAAATACTGTAAGAACAAAAAGTTACTTCCCTCAGTTCTCAAACATTGGTTTACTGAAAGCTAAAATATATATTTTTTACTTTACATAAAATGTGTTGGTTATGGAATATCTTGTTGCAATTCTTTATACAATAATTTTCATTCTGTTTACCTTTAATTCTCGATTAAATTGTAAGAATTTTGGTAGTAGATGGGTAGACTTTGAAGAGTAACAATGGAATTCAAATGTATTCATTCCATGAGCATGAGTGAAATATTTATGCCCCCAAGTGGCCACTGTTACTACAAGAAAAATAGAATAAAGCAAAATATCCATAGGTCAGATCACTGGGGCCCATTTATCAAGTACTGTAAGTGCAAGAAGAGCTATAGGTTTACTAGTTGGAGACATGTTATTATAACCTGAATTGTGTACTAGGGTCAACGAGACTGCATGGTGAGATTTGTGAAAAATTCATACAGATATTTTAAAACATCACACAGAGAATTACAATAGCCTGTTGTTGTAAACATACAAGTATTCCAATATGTTGCCATTTGCAGTGCTTTGTTAAAAGATAAAGCCCACATAACATAATCATAATTATTAAAAATAGATTGTCAATTATTAGCTTGCATTTCAGCAAAGTTTACTGTGTTAATGTCTAGAGGTATCCACAATAGGTATAGCAATGAATTACCAAAAAAGTATAAATTCTCTTTTAATAGTCTTTAAAAATCATACTTAAATAGGTGTAAGAGTAGATGTTGATATATATATATATATATATATCAACATCTACTCTGGGTATCTATATCTATATATATATTATATATATATATTATATATTATATATAATAAAGAAAAAAGATGAAAAAAATTGCTGATTCCTAGTGCATTACTGTGCAAAAAATATTTAATTTCCCAAAAAAGGCTCATAAAATGACTCACAAACATAGAATATTTAAAAGGATGGTAAGAGATAATACTCATGCTCCAGAGGATCAGAACCACCGCTTTACTGCTAGATTGCTCCGTGACTCCACGTGTCAGATCTTGCCCTCACTTGTTCACCGCCGCAGGAACTCCACGATATCAGGCTCTTCCGCAACTCCACTCCCGGTCACACACCAACAGATGAACTTTGGTTCCCTCCGGACATAGATGTGGCGGGACAGCAAATGACATCAACCGGGTAGATTGGAATGCCAAACGGGTGTTTGAATATCAAGCAGATATGTAGCACGCGTTTAGAGGAACCACTGCACAACTGTTCCTACGCGGTTCATCAGATAGACTGACTTCTTCAGGGGTTGGGCTCTGGGTCTATTAGGTACCCATATATATACACCCCGAGTCCATTGGCTAGATTAAAAGTAATTGGCAAACCATGTGTATACTTCAACATGACTGCATGATCTGAATATACAATTACCCACTGTACTACTACAGAAATGGATGTAATCCTATTAACAATACAATATAAAATGTAAAAAACACTATGCACAATATAAAAACTGTCATGAAACTGTATTTCTCTTAAATGAGACCACAGAAATGTATAAATGTAAATACCACCCAAATCAACTGGAATACACAGTAAAATTAGATGATACTAGATGGTACTAAATGGCAAAAACATTAGATGTTATTCTGGCTGAGAGAGTAGATCTAACATGTATGATACTCAATAAATGAAAGGAAAATACCATACATACAGAATAATAAAAATATTCTTGTAAACAAACAAAATACTAAATATCTGGAAGAAATGAATGTGTCCATGTTGCTGAAACAGGAACTCAAGAGAAATATATATTTATTATGGAATCAATCATTCAGTAGTGGTATATAGAGAGAACACAACCCTTAGCTATCATAGTATTATATCTATATATATATAATACACATGTACAGTTGTACATGTTTAGGTTCATACTCGTCAAAGGAGGGAGGGTCCAACTGCTATAATTGATTGGAAACAGAAATTAAAAATGTAATTGAGGATTTATATGTAATAGTAAGTTTTAAAAAAGGAAATATACTATCTATATAAATATATATATCCATACATAAAAACATAATATGTATTAAAATTATATATATATTGTGACTGTAGTAATAATGAATTAAATAAAGATAACACCTGATGGGCAAATACAAAATTAGGCATATGCCCAAATACCTCAAACCAACGGAATCGATTACAAGAGAGGATATGGAGGAGGTATAGTCTAAAAACCAATTTCTTCAGGCTTGAGAAATTGGCGAAGGAAGAGATGAAGCATTGGCTTGATCTTCTCTCACTAGAGAGATTTTAATGAAAAAATAATTCCAAGAGGTTTAAGGGTCACAAAGAAACCCACCTTTGAAACTAGTGAGGATTTTCCTTAAACTGGAAACAATATTTTGGAAAAGTTTCATTCTTATTGATTCGCTTTGTTGATCTCACACTGAGGGAAAACGTGACGAAGAGCACTAGAAGAAATAGAAGAAGTACAGAATATATTAATTCCACGTGTAGATAGTGAGGAATTTCAGGAATTACATCATTGGTCATATAATGCCTGAATTTGAAAGGACACTATGGAGCGTAAGACCAAAAAATATCATAGAGATACTAATGATTTGCAACAGATCGGTTACTACCTGGAAAGGAATGAGGTGAGGATGATTCCAAACATTGTTATCCCCCCAGAAAAGAGAAATATAACAATAAGGAAAGAATGTAGGTACTATTATCACATCCAGCAGCCATCCAGCAGCCTCCTCCAGGACACATAACCAAAAGTTGCCAGAAACAGGAGATATATATTCCCACAAATGTGCTCCACAGTTAATCGTTTTGAAATATTACAGATCCCCCTATGGCTTCATGTTAACCATGATGACAGTAAGGGAGTCAACTAATGGCTATATCCAAACACCAGTAATAGGGAATCCCGCTGCCTATATCTAAGTCTGTACACACCCCACCTCACATCTGCTTCTTTTTTAGAGAGGTGAGCAAGGAAGAGGAGAGGGAAGAGAGGAGAACATATCCTCTTGCACACGACACCCCACGCACGGGAACTTCAACACAACCGCAGAAAAAGAAACAAGCGAGGAGATGATCAGGGCAGCTTGACAAAAGAAAGGAAGGAAGGCAAACTAGAACAGATTGATGCCAGGAGTCCCGTATTTTCATCTATCAATTTTTGTATTGTCGGCACTCAACACTTCACTCTCTTTAAAGGTCTTTCTTTGAACCAGATATTTTACCCGAAGGTTTAATTGTTCGTTTATTTAAACAAGTACTAAGAAAGTCACTTTGATGAGATTTTTGCTTTGAGGGGTAAGAGAAGGAGGAGAGTTTCAGTTCGCAGGAGATGTTGCAATCAGGGCTCATGACTGCCCTCCTACGCGGATGGTGTGATGTCGTCTCGATGGTGCTGGCATTGTCCTCATTCTAGTCCAAATTGGATAATTTTACAACAACCTTACACAGGAAGGTATTGTTGCATTAGACATATGAGTGGTACAGTAGAATCCAGTATTGTCTCCAACCACTGTGGCATCAACCGATTTCAGAATAATCTGACTGATAGGGGCGATTTAGGACCATTAGGCCCTCAAATTCAATAGTGATGAGTAATCATGGGTCTAAATTCTCCAGGTCTCCAAAGAGACACAGTTCAAATGTGCGATTTAGGATATTCTCAATCTTACAGTTCTCTTATCTCTCCAGGAAACATCCATTCAAATTGCGATTTAAGTAATTCTCAATTTCCAAATTCTCCAAATTCTGGGTCATCCTATTCAAATGTGTGATTCAAGTAATTCCAGTCTCTCACTGATGTTAATGTGCCACCCATAGAACCTTTTGTAACTAATATCAAACACTCACCCTTTGTCCCTAAATCCTACTTTTCTCCCATATCAGGCTAAGGGTGGATTCATAAACATTTTATACCTTGGTATTGAAGGATTTTGAATCACTTGTCAGAGTATGCCTTCACTCCAAAGAAGGAATCTACATAAAAACGAAACACAGGCTTTAAAGGAATTGAGTGAACAAAGTGGAATTGTAATCAGACAGGCAGATGAGGGAGGAGGAATTACTCCGGATAGGGATTATATTAGTGAAGCAAATCGCCTATTGGGTGACAGCATGTCTTATGTGCTCTTGCACCAGATCCGATGGATATATATCAAAGGGTTTTAAAAAAAATCTTTTGGAAGCACAACACTAGTGGGGTAATTACGAAAGCTGAGTTGAGTTTCTATTTAAACGAAATCCCAGAACACCAGTGTTTTACCAATATACCAAAGGTATCACAAGGATGCATAAATCCCCCGGGAAGACCATAGTCTCTGGGGTGGAGTCAATGACGTCCAGCGTTTCCAATATGTAGACTATTTTTTCAAACTTTGGTGGTCAAGTTAAGTATCATTATTGTTGACACGCTGCATGTTATTGATTTATCTCGGGGATACCTTGGAAATCTACATATATTTGGGCCACATGTGATGTGGCTCCTTATATCATGTATTGGACACAGAAGGGAGTAGCAGCGCAGTAGCACATTTCTTGGAGAAAATATCACAATTTAATAATATACACAGAGAGATTTTATTTGAAGGCCATCTTGTTCATTTTGGGAGCACAATATTTTTTATTTGAGAATGAGTACTACCTGCAGGTCTGTGGAACGGCCATGGGCACCCGGTTTGCCCCCAGCTATGCTAACCTATACATGGGCCTATGGGAGGATACCCATGTGTGGGGCAATGCTAGCTGGGGGAGGGCTTGGTGTTCTATGGCCATTTCATAGACATCTATTTCATTTGGGACGAGAGCAGGACACATTGATTGATATTTTGACATCCTTTAATGACAACCAAATGGACCTGAGATTCACATTTGAAACCCACAAGTGCATATCAATTTTTTGGATTTGGGAATTGGTGGCAAATAGTGAGAACAAGATTATCCTAAAACATTTTTTAAGAGAGTTTCTACTAATGCATATTTGCATCATACCAGCACCACTATCACACAATGGTTTGGAGAACTGTCCCAGGGGCCAGTTTCTTAGAGGTAGGAAAATTGCACTCTGGACTCTCACTACCTGGCTCAGGGGGACGCTCTGGTTAAGAAGCGGGGCAAAGGGATACAAGAGACACATCATCATGGAGACTTTCAAACAAGTAGGCCAATTGATAGACTCAAACTATTGACCAATCAAGGGCAAAACATTCCTAAAAAAAAGGACAAACAACGGAAATGACAATTTTGTACACCTCTTTTTATAACACAGTTTATTTGTGCCTCACAGAAAATTAAAAATTACTCAATAGACATTGGGATATTTTGCTCAGTGATCCGATTATAGGGCGAAAACTACCACAAGAATTCAGTAGTGTTCCGAAGGCAAGAAACATCAAATCCATTGTGGCACCTAGTAGACTGAAAAAGATTTTCAAAAAATATTAATATTACTAACAATCAAAAAGATGGTAACTTTTCATGCAAAACCGTTCGAGATGCCTCCACTGCAAACACTTGAAGAAACAATAGCATTAAATCCCATTCTAATGGATCTATCCATCAAGTGGAAAGGCCTATTAACTGCAGGTCCCACCTTTATAGTTTATGCCATTATGTGTCCCTGTGGGTCCAGTATATTGGTAGGACAAAAGAGCACTTTGTATACGTTTTACATCGACGTAATATATAGGCATGGATTACAAAACACAGTCTGTCAGGCATTATGAACTAGCACAAATAAAGATCCTTCTCCCTGGTGTTATGGTATTGAGCCATTGGTTCGAACCTTCTAAGTGGTGATAGCATAAGCTTTTAAATTTAGAGAGACATACTGGATCTATGTATTAAATACCCTCAGTCCACATGGCCTGAATGATTGTAATTGACATCAGCACTGTCATATAATCATTTCTGCTTATTCATGTCTCCTCCTTCTTCTGTCTTTTCCTTCCTTTTTTAATTTTATTTCATTATTCTGTGTTTGATGATGCACGGAGGTCTGGTTGAAACAGCTTGACATGTTCCCTTCGTGTTCATTCTTATAAGGTTTTTATCACGTCATCACTATTCACTTTTAAATCACATAATTCATTTTGATTTTTTTTTTAATTATAAATCACATATATAACATATACATCACTTCATTAATATTTAGATTTAATACTAGACACAATATGTTCACATCTATTTACATTCACATGGTTCATCACAGCATTTTTACATTATATTTATTTATGAGGAGTGTGGTGGGATGGCTTGCCATACATCTTGATTTGTTTGTTATATGAGTGGCCTTGGATACAAAGTCTGCACTTCGATATTTCTCTGTTATACAGTTTTGGTTATTTTTTGGGCAAATGCTCTAATTTTGTATTTGCCATTCAGGTTTTATCTTTATTTAATTCATTTATACTACATCCACACAATATATATATTTTTATACATTTATATGAATTGACACTTGCTTCAGCCACAAGTTTTTATTAGGGCAGACTAGGTTACAGCTCTTGGAACAGGGAATTTGGTCCGGTTATGGTAGTCTGGGGTTGCCTGGACACTATACTAATCCCCTTCCTTTAGCATTCTGTATGAGGCCATACTTTCATCTCTGTACCTTTACTTGCTGATTTGCTCTACGTAAAGCCCTGCTTTCTCCCCACCACCAGACATCAAACCGTTTGGACCAAAAAAAAAGAGGGACAAAAACAACAAGCAAAAAAAAAAGAAACGGGGTAGAATAAAGAAAACGAGAACATCGGCGTCTAACACTCCTCCCGAGGCAAAACAGAGGAGCAAGGAGTCAACAACCTTTCGCCTCTATCTTCCCCACTCTGCTAATATCTTACCCCTCTGTTCTGATTATCTATGTTCACCTCCTCTACACACCCTGACGACACCACCAACCTCTAACCCTGCACATCAGCCATTACTGATATCACCTACTTTACGAACACACATGCCGCATTACACAGTTCGCATCTGCGTCTGTCACTCTACCACCGCACCTAACCCCGCCATCCCCCCTAAGGAGTCATGACACCGGAACAAGCTTGGATCGCCCCCTGACAGACCACCTACATCTGTAAGTCAAACCACATTTCACACCTGCCAACATACTTCTCGTATTTTACACTCGGCTAGATGTACATTGTACTGCTGTTTGTTTCCCCCACTCCCCTACATGTAATTGTAACTTGCTGTTGTGCCCCCCACCCCCTACATGTACATTGTACTGCTGTTTGTCACCCCTCCCCCCTACATGTACATTGTACGCAGTTGTTTCCCCCCCCCCCCTACAGGTACATTGTACTGCTGTTTGTTCCCCCCCCTCCCCCCTACTGTACATTGTACATTGCTGTTTGTTACAAACAATTTTTGGACAACAACTACATTCATATTATTTCACGCAATTACATCCGGGGCAACGCAGGTATATCAGCTATATATTATATATATAGATATATATATATAATATAATATATATAAAGAAGGAAAAAAAGCGCGATTCCTAGTGCATTACTGTGCAAAAAAATATTAAATTTCCCAAAAAAGGCTCAAAAATGAACTCACAACATAGATATTTAAAAGCATGATAGAAATACTATGCTCCAGAGGATCAGCAACCCCGCTTTACTGCTATATGCTCCGTGACACCGTGTCAGATTTGCCCTGTTGTTCACCGCCAGCAGGAACTCACGAATTCAGGATCCCGCAACTCCACTCCCCGGTCACACACCACATATGAAATTTGGTTCCTCGGGGACGATAGATGTGGCGGGACAGCAAATGACGTTACCGGTATAACGATTGGCCAACTTCGTTCCTTATCTACCTATATTCGACCCCCACCTTCGCCCCTGCCGCTCTGATGTGATTACTGACACTTTTCCACGGGACATAGGATCTGCTACCTTAGTACCCAAACGGGTTTGGATTCAAGAGAATGTAAGCAGCGTTAGAGGAACCACTGCACACCTGTCCTACGCGTATCATCAGATGACTGACTTCTTAGGGGATGGGCTCTGGGTATATGTACACATATATATACACCATGAGTCCAATGCTAGATTAAAAGTAATTGGCAAAACCGTATACATTCAACATGACTGCATGATCTAAATATACAATTACCCTGTACTACTACAGAATGGATGTATTCTATTAACAATACGAAATATAAAATAAATGTAAAAACACTATGCCCATATAAAAAACTGTCATAAACTGTATATTCTCTTAAATAGAGGACCACAGAAAATGTATAAATGTAAGTACCCCAAATCAACTGAAAAACAAGTACAATTAGATGATACTAGATGATACTAAATGGCAACAATTAGATGTAATTTCTGGCTTGAGGAGAGTAGATCTAACATGTAACTTACACAATATGAAAGGAATACAATAACAGAATAATAAAAAATATTCTTGTAAGAACAAACAAAATACTAAATATCTGGAAGAAATGAATGTGTCCATGTTGCTGAAAACAGGACTCAAGAGAAAATATATATTATATGGAATCAATCTCAATAGTGGTTTATAGAGAGAACACAACCCTTAGCTATCAATAGTATATTATATATATATAATATAGATATATATATATATATATATATATATATATGATATATATTATATATAAAAACAAAAAAGTGTGGCGCCAAAAAATAATAATATAACTGTGATGTAAAAAAATTTTTTTGATATAACTATAATTAATGAATAAAGAATTGTGTAAGTGAATAATGTATAAAAAATATTAATTCTATCTCTAAACTAATGTGACTTAGTTGCATACTATTAAAACACAACCAGTAGAAGTAAACAAAACAGTGCATAAAGTGCTAGCAAAAGAAAAAAGAAAAAACCAAAAGATCAAAAAAACTCCAACAGTCCTTCCATAATTAGTCCATGATGATAAGGTTTCTGTAGTTGAAAGGGGTCTAGGGCTGCTCTCACACGGGGTAAACCACTCCACAGATATCTATAGACAGAAAAAGAGAGAGAGCGCACGCCCATAGCATAATACTGTATAAAATTATTAAAACAAGGAAAAGGGGATGGGGGTGGGGGGGGGTAGGAATCGCACTCACAAGATGCAAGTAGTTAAAAGGCAATTTGTGATAATATCACCACATTCCGGTTCTGGATACTGCAACACGTCTCCGTGGACTCCTTCAGGGCTGCCGACACAGATCAACAGGGACCAGATGTTGAAAGGCTTCCGTTCGTGTCTGTATAGAGTCCAAAACTACGCTCGCACTTCCAATGGCCGCCAATCGTATTCCGCGCTTGGTGTAGGCTGTTGCGCGTGCGCGGCGTCGTCGTGATGACGTAATCGCGCTCTCAGTACCCTAACGCGTTCGTCACACTGACCGGTAACTTTCTCAAAGGGCTGATGTCAAAAGGAATCAAGTCCGCCCTTAAATAGCCAGTCCGTTGCCAGGCAACCCGTGATCGGGTGATTAATAAAAACCTGAGTGGTATTAAATGAAGCTGATACATAACATATATGCTAATTATAAGGGGACTAGTTTTTAAGGGGATGTAGGACTAAACACTTAAGGAATGAACATAAAATATTACAAATGTGCGTCAAAACACAATAAAAACAATAATGGAACAATAGTATGGGAACAGAAAGGATATATGACATAATTTTCAACACCAACAATAAAAAATTCAAACATTTGACACCATATAAATTCATCAATCATTATACTGCAATGTATATTCCCAACATATTCTCAAAACTGTATTTAATGGTTTCCCATTAGGAAAATCCACAAGTCAATATTTTACAAAATGTATGCAAAATTTATTTTTCACACTATCATAGGGTGTGTATAACTATATCATACATTGCACTATATGATCAACATATAAAGCAAAATTGCATTGATTAAAACAATGAATCAGATATGACAGATCTTAATCATAACTAGAACGAAATACCCATAAATTCCAATTTCATATCCATATACTAGAGAGGATTCAAAACCCATAATTCATATAAGGCATAAAAGTATATAATTAACTAATTTCCACAGAGACAGGAAAAGATGCATTAAATAGTCACAATAATACCCCTGTACACATACAATGGGTTAATAGAGAGATGAAGAGAGGAAGGGCAAGGTATGGATTATAATGTTATTGAAATTTTATAGTGAATAGGAACTCCTACAATAAAGAATTTCTAATAGAAAATAATTAAAATTTAATATAATTTGGTTGGAAAAACCAAATAAAATTAAAAAAATAAATATGAAATTGAAATAAAGAATGGGGGAAATATGATATAAGCACCTATTCACATATTGTAGGGAGTGAATGAAGAAAAAATGGGAATAAAAGGACGGGTATTATAAAAATTAGTTAATCCAATTTCTATATCCTATAATATCTGAGGCACAAAATGTAATAAATTGAATACTTAGGAACAAATATAATCTGTTTGTATTTTTAGTTACAGAGAATTAAGGGGATATACAGAATAATCTATTAACCCAAAAGGGAATATATCATTTTTAATATACAATATATTTTATTTGTTTATTTTTTCTCTATATACATTTATGCCTTATATGAATTATGGGTTTTGAATCCTTCTCTATGTATATATGGATATGAAATTGGAATTTATGGGTAATTTCGTTCTAGTTATGATTAAGATCTGTCATATCTGATTCATTGTTTTAATCAATGCAATTTTGCTTTTATATGTTGATCATATAGTGCAATGTATGATATAGTTATACACACCTATGGATAGTGTGAAAAATAAATTTTGCATACATTTTGTAAAATATTGATCTTGTGGATTTTCCTAATGGGAAACCATTAAATACAGTTTGAGAATAATGTTTGGAAATATACATTGCAGTATAATGATTGATGAATTTATATGGTGTCAAAATGTTTGAATTTTATTGTTAGTGTTGAAAATTATGTCATGATATCCTTTCTGTTCCCATACTATTGTTCATTATTGTTTATTATTGTGTTTTGATCGCACATTTGTAATTATTTTATGTTCATTCCTTAAGTGTATTAGTCCTATCAGCCCTTAGAAAACTAGTCCCCATTATAATTAGCATATATGTTATGTATCAGCTTCATTTAATACCACTCAGGTTTTATTAATCACCCGATCACGGGTTGCCTGGCAACGGACTGGCTATTTAAGGGCAGGACTTGATTCCTTTTGACATCAGCCCTTTGAGAAAGTTACCGGTCAGGTGACGAAACGCGTTAGGGTACTGAGAGCGCGATTACGTCATCACGACGACGCCGCGCACGCGCAACAGCCTACACCAAGCGCGGGAATACGATTGGCGGCCATTGGAAGTGCGAGCTGGAGTTTTGGACTCTATACAGACAGCGAACGGAGCCTTTCAACATCTGGTCCCTGGTGATCGTGTCTGGCAGCCCTGAAGGAGTCCACGGAGACGTGTTGCAGTATCCAGAACCGGATGGTGGTGATATTATCACAAATTGCCTTTTAACTACTTGCATCTTGTGAGTGCGATTCCTACCCCCCCCACCCCCCATCCCCTTTCCTTGTTTTAATAAATTTTATACAGTATTATGCTATGGGGCGTGCGCTCTCTCTCTTTTTCTGTCTATATATATATATATATATATATATATATACATGTACAGTTGTACATGTTTAAGTTTATACTCGACAAAGGAGGGAGGGTCCAACGCTATACATTGATTGGAAACAGCGAGGAAGAAATTAAAAAAGTAATTAAGGATTTATATGTAAATACAAGTATTTAAAAAAGGAAAAAATATACATATATATATATAGTCATAAATAATAAAAACATATATATGTATTGAAAAAAATATATGTGTACTGTAGAAATGAATTAATTGAACTGAGATAAAACCTGGATGGCAAATACAAAATTAGAGCATTTGCCCAAAAAAATAACCAAAAATGTGTAACAAAGAAATATCGAAGTGCAGACCGGACATGTATCCAAGGCCACTCATATAACAAACAAATCAAGATTGTATGGCAAAGCCAATCCCACCACACTCCTCATACAGTAAATCAAATATAATGCAAAAATGCTGTGATGAACCATGTGAATGTAAATAGATTGTGAACATGATTGTGTCTATGTATTAAATCTAAAATATTAGATGAAGTGATGTATATGTTATATATGTGATTTATAATACTAAAAAAATCAAAATTAATTATGTGATTATATAAGTGAAATAGTGATGACGTGATAAAAACCTTATAAGCGGATGGTGTTGATGTCGTCTCTGATGGTGCTGGCATTGATCCTCATTCTAGTCCAAATTTGGATAATTTTACACAGCACTTTACACAGGAAGGTATTGTTGCATTAGACAATATGAGTGGTACAGTAGATCCAGTATTGTCTCCAACCACTGTGGCATCAACCAGATTTCAGAATAATCTGAATGATAGGGGCGATTTAGGACCATTATGGCCCTCAAATTCAATACGTGATGTAGCTAATTCATGGGTCTTAAATTCTCCAGGTCTCCAAAGAGACACAGTTCAAATGTGCGATTTAGGATATTCTCAATCTTACAGTTCTCTTACTCTCCAGGAAACATCCATTCAAATCTGCGATTTAAGTAATTCTCAATTTCCAAATTCTCCAAATTCATTGGGTCATCCTATTCAAATGTGTGATTCAAGTAATTCTCAGTCTCTCACTGATGTTAATGTGCCACCCATAGAACCTTTTGTAACTAATATCAAACACTCACCCTTTGTCCCTAAATCCACTTTCTTCCCATATCAGGCTAAGGGTGGATTCATAGAAACATTTTATACCTTGGTATTGAAGGACTTTGAATCACTTTGTCAGAGTATGCCTTCACTCCAAAGAAGGAATCTACATAAAAACGAAACACAGGCTTTAAAGGAATTGAGTGAACAAAGTGGAATTGTAATCAGACAGGCAGACAAGGGAGGAGGAATTTTACTCCAGGATAGGGATGTATATATAGTGAAGCAAATCGCCTATTGGGTGACAGCATGTCTTATGTGCTCTTGCACCAAGATCCGATGGATATATATCAAAGGGATTTTAAAAAAAATCTTTTGGAAGCACAACACAGTGGGGTAATTACGAAAGCTGAGTTTGAGTTTCTATTTAAATGAAATCCCAGAACACCAGTGTTTTACCATATACCAAAGGTACACAAGGATGCAGTAAATCCCCCGGGAAGACCCATAGTCTCTGGGGTGGAGTCAATGACGTCCAGCGTTTCCAATATGTAGACTATTTTTTACAACCTTTGGTGGTCAAGTTAAGATCATATATTAGGGACACGCTGCATGTTATTGATTTTATCTCGGGGATACCTTGGAAATCTACATATATTTGGGCCACATGTGATGTGGCCTCCTTATATACATGTATTGGACACACGAAGGGAGTAGCAGCCGTAGCACATTTCTTGGAGAAAGATATCAAATTTAATAATATACACAGAGATTTCATTCTGAAGGCCATCTTGTTCATTTTGGAGCACAATTATTTTTTATTTGAGAATGAGTATTACCTGCAGGTCTGTGGAACGGCAATGGGCACACGGTTTGCCCCCAGCTATGCTAACCTATACATGGGCCTATGGGAGGATACCCATGTGTGGGGCAATGCTAGGCTGGGGGAGGGCTTGGTGTTCTATGGCCGTTTCATAGACAATCTCTTTTTCATTTGGGACGGAGAGCAGGACACATTGATTGATATTTTGACATCCTTTAATGACAACCAAATGGACCTGAGATTCACATTTGAAACCAACAAGTGCAGTATCAATTTTTTGGATTTGGAATTGGTGGCAAATAGTGAGAACAAGATTATCACTAAAACATTCTTTAAGAGAGTTTCTACTAATGCATATTTGCATCATACCAGCAACCACTATCACAAATGGTTGGAGAACGTCCCCAGGGGCCAGTTTCTTAGAGTTAGGAGAAATTGCACTCTGGACTCTGACTACCTGGCTCAGGGGGACACTCTGGTTAAGAAGCACGGGGCAAAGGGATACAAGAGACACATCATCATGGAGACTTTCAAACAAGTAGGCCAATTGGATAGACTCAAACTATTGGACCAATCAAAGGGCAAAACATTCCCTAAAAAAAGGATTAAACAACGGATAATGACAAGATTTGTACACCTCTTTTTATAACACAGTTTATTTGTGCCTCACAGAAAATTAAAAATTTACTCAATAGACATTGGGATATTTTGCTCAGTGATCCGATTATAGGGCGAAAACTACCACCAAGAATTCCAGTAGTGTTCCAGAAGGCAAGAAACATCAAATCCATTGTGGCACCTAGTAGACTGAAAAGATTTTAAAAAATTATTAATATTACTAACAATACAAAAGATGGTAACTTTTCATGCAACCGTTCGAGATGCCTCACATGCAAACACTTGAAGAAAACCAATAGCATTAAATCCCATTCTAATGGATCTATCCATCAAGTGAAAGGCCATATAAACTGCAGGTCCACCTTTATAGTTTATGCCATTATGTGTCACTGTGGGGTCCAGTATATTGGTAGGACAAAAAGAGCACTTTGTATACGTTTTTTAGAGCATCGACGTAATATTAGGCATGGATTACAAACACACAGTCTGTCAAGGCATTATGAACTCAAGCACAATAAAGATCCTTCTTCCCTGGTCGTTATGGGTATTGAGGCCATTGGTTCGAACCTTCTAAGTGGTGATAGTCATAAGCTTTTAAATCTTAGAGAGACATACTGGATCTATGTATTAAATACCCTCAGTCCAGATGGCCTGAATGATTGTAATGATATCAGCACTGTCATATAATCGATATTCTGCTTATTCATGTCTCCTCCTTCTTCTTTTTCCTTCCTTTTTTAATTTTATTTCCATTATTCTTGTGTTTGATGATCACGGAGGTCTGGGTTGAACATGCTTGACATGTTCCCTTCGTGTTCACTCTTATAAGGTTTTTATCACGTCATCACTATTTCACTTATATAATCACATAATTCATTTTGATTTTTTTATTATTATAAATCACATATATAACATATACATCACTTCATCTAATATTTTAGATTTAATACATAGACACAATCATGTTCACAATCTATTTACATTCACATGGTTCATCACAGCATTTTTGCATTATATTTGATTTATGAGGAGTGTGGTGGGATTGGCTTTGCCATACAATCTTGATTTGTTTGTTATATGAGTGGCCTTGGATACATGTCCGGTCTGCACTTCGATATTTCTTTGTTACACATTTTTGGTAATTTTTTTGGGCAAATGCTCTAATTTTGTATTTGCCATCCAGGTTTTATCTCAATTCAATTCATTCATTTCTACAGTACATACATATATTTTTCAATACATATATATGTTTTTATTATTTATGGATATATATATGTATATTTTTTCCTTTTTTAAATACTTATATTTACATATAAATCCTTAATTACTTTTTTAATTTCTTCCTCGCTGTTTCCAATCAATCTATAGCGTTGGACCCTCCCTCCTTTGTCGAGTATAACCTTAAAAATGTGCAACTGTACATGTGTATATATATATATATATATACTATTGATAGCTAAGGGTTGTGTTCTCTCAATATACCACTATTGAATGATTGATTCCATATATAAATATATATTTCTCTTTGAGTCCTGTTTTCAGCAACATGGACACATTCATTTCTTCCAGATATTTAGTATTTTGTTTGTTCTTACAAGAATCTTTTATTATTCTGTATGTATTCCTTTCATTTATTGAGTATGATACATGTTACATCTACTCTCCTCAAGCCAGAAATTAACATCTAATTGTTTGCCAATTAGTACCAACTAGTATCATCTAATTGTACTTGTGTATTCAGTTGATTTGGGGTATTTACATTTATACATTTTCTGTGGTCTCTATTTAAGAGAATATACAGTTTATGACAGTTTTTATATTGTACATAGTGTTTTTACATTTATTTTATATTTCGTATTGTTAATAGAATACATTCATTTCTGTAGTAGTACAGTGGGTGATTGTATATTTAGATCATGCAGTCATGTTGAATGTATACACAGGTTTTGCCAATTACTTTTAATCTAACCAATTGGACTCGTGGGTGTATATATATGTGTACCAATAGACCCAGAGCCCATCCCCTGAAGAAGTCAGTCTATCTGATGAAACGCGTAGGGACAGGTGTGCAGTGGTTCCTCTAACGCTGCTTACATATCTGCTTGATAATCCAAACCCGTTTGGCATTCCAATCTACCGGTTGACGTCATTTGCTGTCCCGCCACATCTATCGTCCCCAGAGGGAACCAAAGTTCATCTGTTGAGGTGTGACCGGGGAGTGGAGTAGCGGAGAGCCTGATCTCATCAGTTCCTGCTGGCGGTGAACAATGAGGGCAAGATCTGACACGGTGGAGTCACAGAGCAGTATAGCAGTAAAGCGGCGGTTGCTGATCCTCTGGAGCATGAGTATTATCTCATAACATGCTTTTAAATATTCTATGTTTGTGAGTTCATTTTATGAGCCTTTTTTTGGGAAATTAAATATTTTTTGCACAGTAATGCACTAGGAATCGGCGCTTTTTTCCTTCTTTTTTTCTATGCAGATGGAGAGGGAGGTCGTTGCACCCTCGTTAAGAAGCTGCCTGTTTCCTGATAGTGCTTGGTTTTATTCCCTTTCATTAGACATTGTTTTTGGACTCCAAAGGACTATTTGCATTGTGTATTCATAGGAGGTTTCACAGCAGCATATATGTATTAATTAATGTATTATGGTTTAGATATCATTGATTATGCTATATTAGTTTATATATTATTTAATATATTCACGGTATTCACATTTATATATATATATATATATTTCAATTATTTTTAGTATTTTGTTTCACTTTTATTCTCTGACATCTTCACACAAGCGCAGATCTTCATTATATATATATATATATATATATATATATATATATAATCAAAAAATAAATAGATGATACCGTTCTGTGGCTAACGAAATGCTTTTATTTGTGCGAGTTTTCGAGATACACTGATCTCTTCTTCCGGCGATGTTACAATGAATGAAGCAAGGGTATACTTAAAAACAGTGTCTCTTGGAATGTTATCTGTGCTAGTCCTTCTCCGGTGTGGATGAGATTTATGGCTAGAGGTGTCAAAAGGTTCCTGAAAGCAAGTGAAGAAAGAGTGTGTATGTGTATCAATGTGAATAAAAATGAATGGAGAGCCCACAGTATATACAGTGCTTTACAAAAGGTATGTGTGGAGTGGGAGTGGATATAAATGTTGTGGGTGGGTGTGGAAATGTGAGAGTTTGTAGCACAACTAAAAGTGTGTGTGGATACCTTGTGGTCCCTATTGGTGTATAGGGATGGAAAAACAAGGAGTATTAGTATGTGTGAGAGACAGCTGTGTGTGCAAACATATAGCACAGTATGTACAGACATGGCCTTTAGCGCTCATGGGAAGAGAGTTCACTTGTGTCAATAATGACTCATAAAATTTCGATCTCTGTTTAGGCCAACTTAAAAACATTGAGTTTTGAACTTCAATTCAGTTTGAATGTGTGGGGGATTCTCCATGAAGGGCTTATCACAGGTGAATTGCTTTGGGTAAAGTTTGGCTTTATGTGTGAAGTGGTTGAGGGTGGGCTACAGTAGGTGCTGCAGTCGCAGTGTGTGCGGGATAAGTGGTTCAGAGAAATATTATAGCCAGCGGTTAAACTCATCCCATGCCAAAAGAAAAAAAAAGGAGTGACTGTTATCTTGCGTGCGTGAACGGGGAAGACAACACAGCTCAACAAAGCCATTCGAGTCATTCGAGAAGGGATTATCACATGTGCGCATGCGTTAAGCCTCAAAGGCCTCAAGAAGACTCAGTGACACAATTACTGTAAACAAAGTCTCAAAGATTAAACTAAGCCACCAATTACAAATGAATGGTCTGGGAGAGGTGTCGATAAGAAACAGAGGGTGGGGGGAGGGGGAGAGCACTGTATGCTGGATTATTAGATCAAAGAAATATTTTTAACAGGCCATCATAATGTTTTGAGACCCACACCCCCAAATAAAAATCACAGTATGCCACCCACCTCATAAAAAAAATTTGAACTTGAAATTCACTTTGAATGTGTGGGGGATTCTCCATGAAAGGCTTGTCACAGCGGTTAAACTCATCCCATGCCCCAAAATGCATGTGCATGCATCTGTGCGAATGGGGGAGACAACTCAGCTCAACAATGCCTCAAAAGTTTTTCATGAATGGCTCTGTCTGGGGGGCGGGGGGGAAGTGTAGATAAGCATTTCTTTTCACGTTGGTTTGTTTGTAAGGCTTTGTGTGTGAAGTGGTGGGGGTGGAAGGTTACCACCGGCCCTTAAACTTGAAATTCTCTTGGTATGTGCATGGAGGAGTCATTCGAGAAGGGATTATCAAATGTGCGACACAATTACTGTAAACAAAGCCTCAAAGATTAAACTAAGCCACAAAGCCACCCATTACAAATGAATGGTTTGGGGAGGTGGCAATAAGAAGTATAAATTCTTTAACCTTGTGTGTGTGTGGGGGGGGGGGTTGATTATCAGTTGAAAGAAAATTTTCAACAGGTCATTATAATGTTTTGACCCCCCACCCCCAAATAAAAATCACAGTATGCCATTACTAGTGTAGAATTAAAAAGCTACAGTAGTGATTGAATCTTGCAATATAAAAAATTGTTATGCAAGCCCATGTCGAGAAACGAAAAAAGGGATTTTTTTTTCAGAGTTGAATTTCAAATTGAAAGAGAAGTCATACACGCATGCGCATTAAATCAAAACTGTATTAAAACAATACATATATAATACTGTACATATACTGCAGAATAAATACTTACTGTATAGAATTAAAGATTAGAACTTTTTATTTTGGGGGTTTCTAATAAGAGTCACAGTATGCCACCCACCTCCTACAGTACGTACATGGCTAGTGTAGAATTAAAAAGCTACAGTAGTGATTGAATCTAAGAATAGGCAAACTTGTTATGCAAGCCCATGTCGAGAAACTAAAAAAGTGTTTTTTTGAGACTAGTAATTCAAATTGAATGAGAAGTCATACACGCATGCGCCTAAATGTGATGACACGCATATGCGTTTCAATAAGGTTCCAATGAGACATACACGCGTGCGAATACAGATGAGGCCACGACTATCCTAAAGCTTGCTTTAAACTAGCCGGGTTACATTGTGGGTACATCTGGGTATGTGCTGGGCTAGTTTGAGGCAAGTTTAAGGCATTTCTGCATTGACTAACGACCCATAGGATTAACACAGCAGGGGTCCCTGGCAGTTTTGAATCAGACTGCCAGGGACCCCCGCTGTTAATCTGATGGGCCATTAATCAATGCAGAAATGCTGGGGCTAGTTTAAAAGAAAAAATGGTGTATATAGCGCTAAAAATAAATAATAATAATTACAATATGGTGCAAAATAGTGACATTACAAACCACAATGTGAAATATCTTATAAAATATTAACTAAATATGGTACGGCTGCCGAAAAAAAACTAACCCAAACACAGTTAGTGAAAAGCACAGAAAAAACAATACAGACCGGCGCCTCAATGTCCAAATGGAAAATAAATGAGTCCAAAGATGTGCTGCAATGTCCAGTAAAGGTGATCCAGTTGTTAGACAGCAGGCTCCACAGCAGCAACCGTGGTATATAATGCAAGGGAGATAAAGGGAGAAATCATAGCGTGACACTGTATAAATATAACAAATAACACACAAACATACAACCACTTACAACACTGACAGATAGGCTGACTATAAAACAGAGATTTTATTTAAACATTAATATTAAAATGTCAGTGAACTGACGGAGCAGGTCTAGGATCCGGTGTGTAAAACCGGAATCCTACTTACAGGAATCCAGAGATAACAGGCAGTGGTATACAAGAGGCTCTGTCCATTAGCAGCTGATCTTGAGCGCGTGGTGCTCCCGTAATGGCCGCAGTTGCCTCTTCTGATCACTATCAGGCCGGGCGTCACTGCAGGCCACTTCTCGCGATGTCTCCCGTCTGTGACCGGAATGACGTCACCCGCTCGGCGGAGCCGCTTGCCGCACTTGCCTCTCCTGCCGTCTGAGACTGAGGATTTCTGCAGGGGTCTGCTCCTGGTAGAGTTCACTGGCAAAATAATTCTCTCAAAGACCCAACGCTTTTCGTGCGCATGCACACTTCTTCAGGGGATTTTCCATTTGCACATTGAGGCGCCGGTCTGTATTCTTTTTTCTGGGGCTAGTTTAAGGCAAGTTTAAGGCATGTATTCAGAATGTACCTGGCTGTACCTGGGTCTTTTTGGTGATTGCCACTGGTTTGTTTTAGAATAGTCGCAGTCTCTGCTGTAAATGTGATAACATGCATATGCGTTTCAACAAGGTTCCAATAAGGCATTCACGCATGCGCATAAATGTGAAGACAAGCATATGCGTTTTAACAAGGTTCCAATGAGACATACACGCATGCACATACAATAAAAACAGTAGGAAATGAAGAGCAAGCCTAGCAAAAGTATTGATTAATAAATAATACATATACACTGGCGACACACTTTATTCGAGCTCGGCTAGTCCCACGAATTCGGGTATACCCGGGTGTATTGAGGTTTGTGACTGTTTTCTGCCCGAGTGCATTGAGTTATTTTCCGGCAGGGATTGAAGCATTTTATTCCCGTTGGCTGCAATACTGCACAGTACATATATATATACTGCATTACAATTCATGAATTTATGCCATCTGGTAGACACGCGAAGCATTGCAGCCGATTAAATCCTAATCATTATCATTTAACAGATCAGCCGCCCATCAGCCAGGCATGAACCCAGGCTGGGAAGGCAAATGCAACGGGGCTTGTCAGAGGTGAGGAGCGGCGCATTCCAGGTATCTGCCAGGTACATACCGGGTATTTGCTCGAATAAAGTGTGTCGGTGCAGTAGAAATGTGATGAAACACATATAGTACGCGTTTCATCAAGGTTCCAATCCGCATGAGCGGAAAAAATATTTTATACTCGGAAAAAGACGCAACGTTATATTTTTGTAATACTGTACTTCTTTTCCCTTTTGTATCCTGTACTCAGTACAGTATGTGTCCTCATATTTTTTATGTGTATGGCTAAGGAGCTTCAGACTACTGTATACAGTATGAACTCGTAACTTTAATCTCTGCTTCAAATATACATCTTCAAATTACAATTTAATTACACACACACAGACTTGCAGAACTGTATGGCTGTACTGTGTACTGTAGGTTGAATTGCTATTAGACTTTCAAGACCACAGCTCGCGATCGCCCACTTGAGTTTCTAGACGGTATTGCAGACAACGCTAAAATGCAATTTTCAGCACCCGATAAATGGATTCTGTGCGCGCTAAAAAAGCGATAGAAACCCGAGTCAATTGCTATACGGTTGGAAAACATAGCGTGTCATGACCCGATATTCAGAGCGGTATGGTGTGCAAGGCTTTAGAATAAAGGCTGGCGCAGCTGTATGTGTATATGTATATGCTCCAATGAAGATATCCGTGGCCCTCAAAAAACAGTCAGTAAGCATTGAATTCAAGGAATTACTTAGCTTCCAAGTAGGGTGCATGCGGTGGGGCCAGGATCACCATCCAGTTCAAGGAGATACAGATCAGTAAAACAAAGTATGCAGCACTCGTTTAGTCGTAGAAAAAAAATAACAATTTATTCAATAAATACCGTATAACCAACAGATAAAATGGGCCCATTTTATCTGTTTGTTATATTGATGGAATAATGCAAAAATAACTGAGCTGAACCCCTGAGAGAGGAAAGGAAGGGGGGGAGGAAAAGTGGAGGGGGAAAAGGGGAAAGTGGGCTTAGACAGAAGGTTCCTATAACATGCATTCGTCTATCACATGAGAATCTTATTGTGTCCACAATTGAACTGTGAAGATACAGAAGTTGATGGGAAGTGATAGATCCCTAACATATGAGTACTATGAATTAAATTAAAATGACAAATGTAATTGGTCCTTGGACAGATAAAATAGATGGGAACACTAAACACAAAAACATAAGCCCACCTGGCGATAAGAGAAACGCCAAATAAAGGTGGATATGTTATATAAAAATCATATAACCCCAAAAATGCATGTGATAAATTAACCGCTTGCCAAATTGGAGCAGTGGAGATATCGACTGGCCACTCATCTTTAATTTTTATGTGGTGCCTATGCTATCTTTGATTAAAATCAAGGACAGAACATAGAACACATGCTCTAATTTTGTATTTGCCATTCAGGTTTTATCTTTATTTAATTCATTTATTACTACAGTACACATATATATATATATATTTTAATACATATTTATGTTTTTATTATTTATGGATATATATATTTATATATATATGTATATTTTTTCCTTTTTTAAATACTTATATTTACATATAAATCCTCAATTACATTTCTAATTTCTGTTTCCAATCAATATATAGCGTTGGACCCTCCCTCCTTTGACGAGTATGAACTTAAACATGTACAACTGTACATGTGTATATATATATATATATACTATCGATAGCTAAGGGTTGTGTTCTCTCTATATACCACTATTGAATGATTGATCACATATTTAAATATATATTTCTCTATGAGTCCTGTTTTCAGCAACATGGACACATTCATTTCTTCAAGATATTTAGTATTTTGTTTGTTCTTACAAGAATCTTTTATTATTCTGTATGTATTGGTATTTTTCCTTTCATTTATTGAGTATGATACATGTTAGATCTACTCTCCTCAAGCCAGAAATTAACATCTAATTGTTTGCCATTTAGTACCATCTAGTATCATCTAATTGTACTTGTGTATCCAGTTGATTTTGGGTATTTACATTTATACATTTTCTGTGGTCTCCATTTAAGAGAATATACAGTTTCATGACAGTTTTTATATTGTGCATAGTGTTTTTACATTTTATATTTCGTATTGCTAATAGGATTACATCCATTTCTGTAGTAGTACAGTGGGTAATTGTATATTCAGATCATGCAGTCATGTTGAATGTATACACATGTTTTGCCAATTACTTTTAATCTAGCCAATTTGACTCGTGGGTGTATATATATGTGTACTAATAGACCCAGAGCCCAACCCCTGAAGAAGTCAGTCTATCTGATGAAACGCGTAGGGACAGGTGTGCATTGGTTCCTCTAAACGCTGCTTACATATCTGCTTGATAATTCAAACCCGTTTGGCATTCCAATCTACCGGTTGACGTCATTTGCTGTCCCGCCACATCTATCGTCCCCGGAGGGAACCAAAGTTCATCTGTTGGTGTGTGACCGGGGAGTGGAGTTGCGGAGAGCCTGATATCGTGAATTCCTGCTGGCGGTGAACAACGAGTGCAAGATCTGACACGGTGGAGTCACGGAGCAGTATAGCAGTAAAGAGGCGGTTGCTGATCGTCTGGAGCATGAGTATTATCTCATAACATGCTTTTAAATATTCTATGTTTGTGAGTTCATTTTATGAGCCTTTTTTGGGAAATTAAATATTTTTTGCACAGTAATGCACTAGGAATCAGCGCTTTTTTTCTTCTTTTTTTCTATGCAGGTGGAGAGGGAGGTCATTGAACCCTCGTTAAGAAGCTGCCTGTTTCTTGACAGTGCTTGGTTTTATTCCCTTTCATTGGACATTGTTTTTGGACTCCAAAAGACTATTTGCATTGTGTATTCATAGGAGGTTCCACAGCACCATATATGTATTAATTCATGTATTATGGTTTAGATATCTTTTATTATGCTATATTAGTTTATATATTATTTAATATATTTACGGTATTTACATTTATATATATATATATATTTTTAAATAATTTTTAGTATTTTGTTTCACTTTTATTCTCTGACATCTTCACACAAGCGCAGATCTTCATTGTATATATATACTGTATATATATATATATATATCCCCTCTCTTTGCTCCTCTCTGTGCACACTACACTCCCTCCTCTCCTTTTCATCTGTCTCCTTCTCTCATTGCTGTCTCTCTGTTTCCTCCTCCCACTCACCTAGCTGTCTTTCCTCCCCCATGTGCACACTGCTCCCCGCTGTCTCTCTGTCTCTTCATCCCTCCTTGCTGTCTATTCTGCCCCCCTCCATTATGCCATTATGCTATATATATATATATATTGTAACATCGCCCAAAGAAGAGATCAGTGTATCTCGAAAGCTCACACAAATAACAGCATTTCGGTAGCCACAGCATCGTATTGAGTATTTGTTTTTGATTATTAAGCTTGGTTAACACGGTACAGATACATCTATCTCTCTATCTATCTCTCTATCTATCTATAAAATAAAAAGGGTTGTGGTGCACAGATGAATCAGCAATATGTAAAATTAGATGTGTCCCAAAGGGCAGCCAATGCAGTGTCTTAGCTCCCACCCTAAGAATGTGAATACAAAGCAAACAATTAGACAGAAGGCGCAACAATGTGAACAAATGTGAATGTATCTATATGAAATAAGAGCAACAATCATGTAAGTCTTCGATAGTGCAGATGCCTCAAAGTCCCAGTTCTGATCGATCCTGTGAATAACAAAAGGAACCAATATAGTGAAGTACTGTTAGAAAGAGGTTTATGCGCAAAAGGTAGATGGCTACTTACAGTGTAGCGTATATGTATATGTATATATATATATCTCAAAACACACAAACAAGCAGTAGCGCTTAATAATTAATTATGTGAATATTAACGTGCCTAAATCTATAAAAATTAGGTGAATACTTAATTATAATAATAGTAATTTAGACTAGTGCTATTAATAGCTACTAGTGTTGTAACTAATTATAAGTGGTGTTCATAAATCATAAAAAAAGTCACTCAAAGTTCACACAGGTGTAGTCCATCAGGTCTACTGAGGATATGTAAAAATTAGGATGGTATCCCAACCCCATATACTAATGGTTCATGCAGCTCCTTTGATGTGGTATAGCCACCCACAAAGTACCTACAAATTGGCCAATAATTATTGGCATAGAGAGGGGGTGTCTCCAGACTCCACAGAGCGTCCTTCCGGGCTGTGCACGAGTTCCGGGAGATCCTCCCTGCTGTTAACTGTATCCTGATATACCATCTCACCAGCTGGAACGGACGCCACACGAGACCACCAATTCTTTGGAAGGACGCTCTGTGGAGTCTGGAGACACCCCCTCTCTATGCCAATNNNAATTTTGTCCGCTTGTGAGTTTTTTATCTCTAATTTTATTTTTTTGTGAATAAACGTGTTACACTATATTTCCCTTCTCTATCACTAATTTTGAGGGGAACCTCAAGAGGTCTCCCCCCCCTCCGACACTATAGTTGAAAGATCTGTTGCCTAATGTAAGTGTGTTTCCCCTTTGTTACAAACTCCACACTTACATTGTGTATTTAACCACCCCTGGGAAATTTGTGGTCCCTCCTCTCTATTTACATTGCATGTGTCCCGGAATCACAAGTTGAACGACGCCGGAGGAATCCCCCCCCTTTTTTTCTGACTTAATAGAGGTGGTGAATCAACTCTACGAAATAGTCGGGCAGCAGGATTACACTTTTGTGAAGACTGAAGTCTTGAACCATACTGCCAGCACGTTTGGTGTGCAACTATCATTATCTCTTCAAAACTAAGAGGACAGAGGAATGATAAGGGCAAAGGGGGGGCGAAAGGGGGAGGGAGGTTTGGAGTTTACTGTTTAACCCTGATGGGTGGGGTAAGGGGCTACGAATGGGGAATGGTAAGCCATTTTGGGATGTCATTTCACCTATAGTCGCCTTCTATTAGATTAACCCGTCCAGTCCACATCTGCTCGTCGACCGCGCTCTATCCTCCCTGCTCCTTTTCTCATTCTACATTTTACATGTCCTCCACATAAAGATAGGTCGTGAGCGAGTCTCGGGGAGAATGTATTGTACGGCGAAAAGGTCATTTAAAGGCCTAAAAAGGGCAGCAGATTGAGACTGGCATAAACGCGGGGGTGGGGGTGTTGCAAACGAGAACCACAGGAGACGGGGTGCCAAGGCTATCCCCGCTTTCGGCGTGGGGGGAAGGCGCAGTACGCTAGACGGGGGTGATAAGAACGATCACAGGGCGCCACACAGGTTGCCTTGGGCGAGGGGAAGGAAGGGACGGGGCGGGAGGGAGGAAAAGCCAAACCTCCCGGAAACGAGGACAAGCGAGAGGTAGAGATATAAATTGTGTAGAAGAAACAGTAAAGAAAAACAATTGAGTAGAGGGCTAAAGTGGGGAAAGAAACAAGAGTGGAAAGTGGGTGGCGCGATGCGTTCTACCCTGGAGCAAAAGAACGGAGGTAGCGTAACACTGCGAAAAGCCGGATTGAGAACAGTGCGGGAGTTGATAAAAATTTATCAGTGAATAGGTCTCCAAGAATAAATCCAAAAAGACTCCCGGATACATAGTGCCTTAAATCTATCACCTCCTAGTTTGGATGAGGGATAGTCTCTACACACCATGATCCTACCCCTAGGGTCTTTAGAATGAACCCAGCAAAATGTCGGGGGACACTGTGCGCCCATGACCCCTTTTAAAATGGGAATCTGACGCACAGTGCACTCTTGGTCCGCCCAACTGCACAACATGACAATTCTAATCAGGAAACACCACACTGGTTGGGCTAACCATGGGTGAATCTGAGGCCTAAATCATTGCAGTTGAATCCAACTTAGAATGCTCGAGGTCCCCCACATATCCATCCTATATGATCAGGGAGAGTCAGCTAGACTCAAGGACAATTTTGACAACAAAGGTTATGATGTGTCCGTTGTGCAGGAGCATTTGACAGGATTAGAGCCCTCGACAGGCAAGTTTTGTTAATAAATCTAAAACCAAAACATGCTTACAAGGCAATACCAACACACACAACTGCTTGGCGGGGTGCACATTTTATCACAAAATTAGTGGCTATGCCGGTAGATCAAAACTATAATGAATCACCACTGGAAGGTTCTACTACTGTCTGACCCAGTATCTTAGAAGTCATCTTTCTCCTACAGCACCCTTGTGTATCACAAGGCACTTAATATTAAGAACATTTTGGCACCCAGTAGGCTTGGTATTAACACATGTGATACTGTAGGGGTCAGTCTGGGAACTTTAATTGTAAAAGATCTAGATATATTATGTTCAAACATATTATAGTCTCAGAAAATTTGCCTCCTTTAGCATGGATCTCCATTTGCTCTCAAGAGTCCTGTTCACTGTCTGACTACGTTCGTAGTCTATGTTCTATCCTGTCCTTGCAATTTGCAATATTGGGCGGACCAAGAGGGCACTGTGCGTCAGATTCCTAGAACATCGTAGAGCCATTTTAAAAGGGGTCATGGCGCAATTCCATCCATCTGTTTCCCCTTCCCTCCCCCCTCTCCCGCCCCCCTTTTCCCCCCTTCTCCCCCCCGCCCTTATCATTCCTCCTGTCCTCTTATTTTAGACCTTAAATAACACCTGAATTATTCATTATGTTTTTGTCTTTCTCTTCATGGCTCCTTTTAATTATATACTAGTAATTTGTATACATGTTTATCTGCACTGGGAGTTAGCACCTTTTCGTGAATTAACATGCATTTTGACAATTAGATTCATGTCAACAGTCAATCATACTTTATCAACTTATTCTATGGTCATCTTGCTATGTATCTGTGTCAATACTATTTTATTTTTTTATCAAATTATATAAGTCCTATTGTGAGTTGAGTTGATGCTCAGTCCCCGGCGAATGATTTATTTGAGAATTTTCTATCTTGCTTGCCGTGATTACTGACCCCAATTCAATCCACAATCATCCATATTTTTGATTGAACGGATTGCTTTTGAGTACCTAACTTTACTTATATTGGTCAATTTTTAAATGAATGTATCTTTTAGTTTATAACTAATACATATTTAATGCTATTTTATGTAGGTATACTATTTTTATAACCTGGAGATCACGCATGGGAAGTGTTAATAGTTTTATTTGTGTTGAATCAGCTAGCTGTTTACACTAATGGGACAGGTTTACATTAGTTAGGATCATATAGGAAGTCTTTTAGGTGTCCACCAACCCCTGAGGAAGTCACATGTTAGTGACAAAACTAGTTGGATGAGGTGGTGACGTCAGCGCGCGACAGAGAAGGAGGTGCCTTTGCCTGTGTGGTGCCCTGTTATTCATGCTGCACACGCGGCTAGCAGCCGGAATCTCCATTGACTGAAGAGTTATACTGCATGGGTGATTATCAGGCTGATCCATCACACACAGCGTGTGTCAGGAGCTCCAACGCTGCAACCTACTCAGGCAAGTATTTACACTGGACCCCCTCCCACCGCTGACGAACCCCGTAAGAGATTATTCTCTTACTGGCTTGTTGTTTTTAAATCTTGTAAGTGCGATTCCTTGGGACTGCATGTCTCATTAAATGGACTCTATTTTTTATACAGTATAACACTATTTATTTATTTATACAATATTTTACCAGGAGAATACATTGAGAGTTAGCTCTCATTTTCAGTATGTCCTGGGCACGATTTAAGACAAAAAATACATGGTTCAAATACAGTTACATAACGAACCGGGTATACATTATATACAAGACATTGCATGCACAGTTAAAGAAAATATATATTATGGGCGTTGAAACAGTTACGACCAGATTAAATGTGAGACAAGCCTTAGATTTTGAAAGAACTTAAACTAGGGTGGATTGAGATCTCTGTTAGGTGTTCCACTTTTGGGATGCACGGTAAAGAAGAGGAACAGCCGGATACTTTGTTGACGCTTTGGACCATTTGGAGTCTGATCTCAGATGATAAGTGCTTGCATGTGGTATGGGTGTGAGGTGTTGTTCAGTATAGCTGGGTAGTCTTGCCCATAAAGAAATTTAAAGGCAAGACAGGAAAGGTGAACTTTGGCGCCTAGATTTCGAGTGATGACAATCTAGTTCTTTGAGCATTTCGCAGTGATGTGGTTATAGTTGCATTGGAGAACAAAATGACAAATTGAATTGTAGAGGGTGTCAAGTTTGCTAAGTTGGTGTTGAGGTGACCGACCGAGCCATACAGTATACATGTCCTCCATAGTCAATAATTGGCATTAGGCATCTGCTGCGCGATACGCTTCTGACCAGGAGACTTAGGGAGGATTTGTTCCTGTAAAGTACCTCTATTTTGCAGTCGTCTTGGTTGTCAGTTACAATTTCATCCCGAATGTTAAGTGGGAGTCCAACAATATGCCCAGGTATTTAAAAACTATGACAGGGGTTAGGTGGTGTTAGTGTTGGTTCTAATCTGGAGCTCAGTTGTGAAGCTTTAAAATGTAGTCTTGGTCCCAAATACCATTGTTACAGTCTTGTCAGTGTTTTAAAACCGTTTGTTGTGGAATCCAGTTTTCGAGTCTCAAAAAGTCAGACTGAAGTATGTGTTGAAGTCAGAGAGGCTATGGCTGTGGTGCATATAGGATTGTGTCATCTGCATCATGTGTATGAGGCTTCCTTACAAGCTGTGGGAAGATCATTGATGAACAACTGAGAAGAGTAGGGGCCCCAGAACTCCAGCCTGCGGGACACCAAGGTGATATCCAGGGGGTTGGAGTTGAGCCTGAGATGGACACATGTTGGATCTACCTTATGATAGGACTGAAACCAGTGTAAAGCATGTGCTTCTACTCCAGAGCTCTGGATTTGTAGCAGATAGCATGATCAACAGTCTCAAAAGCCTTTGCAAATCTAGGAATACTGCACCAGTGAGATGTCCTCGTTCCATTCCACTGGATTCATTGCAAACTTTTAGCAGAGTAGTTTACGGTGGAGTTTTGGGTGGGGCGAAAGCCAATTGGAATTGGCTAGGGAAATTTGTCTTGGTATAGGAATCGCTTAATTGGGAGTGGGACACATTTTTCCATGACTTGGATAGGATGGGAGAAGGGAGATTGGCCTGTAGTTTGGAGACAGTGTTTTTTTCCCCACATTTGAATTGGGAAACTCTGGCTTTCAGTTCTTAGAGATATGGCCCTGCAGACAGTTGACAGTTGACTATGGAAGCAATTGGTTGTGGCAATGGCTGGGGCACCAAGTCGTAGGAACCTAGAATGTAATAAGCAGGTCCACATTGGCTGCCTTAGTTTTAATTGAGGATGCTGGTGTAAATCTCCTCTACGGATACTGGCCAAATTGAAAGTTGTGGCGCTGTGTTGAGGGGGTGGGTCTGATGTGGTACTTCCAGGATGGAGATCAGTTTGTGGTTTGGGCTGAGTTTCGCTAATAAGTGTGGCAACCCCACAAGTAATCATTGAATGCATTTGCAATGTCAGTGGGGTTTGTCAGAGTAATATCCCCCTTAGTGATATTACTTGGTTGGTGATGGTTAGAAGCTGGAATTATTGTTGATAACCTTCCAGAATTAGCTGGGTTTGATGTATTCTGTCAGAGTAATATGTGCTTTTGCCGTGCCTTGTTTGCCTTGTGCACATGTTCCGCAGGCATCTGTAGTGATTGAGATCCTTGGTAGTGCCAGTTATTTTGTAGCTTTTCCACAAGGTATCCCTGAACTTGGTAGAGTGCTATAGGTCAGTGTAACCCATGGAAGGTGGGCCCCCCGTACCTTCTTGTGGTATGGAGCATGGTTATCGCAAGAGTTTTAAGAACTCGATTGGAAATAGTCGAGCGCAAGAATCAGAGGTCGGGACATTAAATCGATGCTCGCCATGGACAGTTGGTAAGGTATCCAGAAACTGTTGGGGTTATAGTTTCTAAATGTTCTAAGTGAGGGAGAATTTAGGGCTTGGAATGGTGGTGGTTAATTTTCCTTACACAGTAACTATGAATGGTCAACTGACAATATCAGGAAAGGGATGCCAGAGATTGGATTCTGCTGGGTTTTGAGGAGGTAATCCACGTCAAGCAAGGAAGGTTATGCGATTTCAGTGTTATCAGTGTGTGGTGAGAATGAGTTGCGAGAGGTTAAGTGACTTGAGTTGCTAATCTGGAATTTTGGTGTTTTTTATGTAGGGTCAAGCAATTGAAGTTCAACATCCCCAAGAAACTAGCAGCTCACTTTCTAATTCAGAGAGGAAATGAGCCCAAAAAAACCTGGGTGATATCAGTGAGGGATGTAGGAGGGGCTTTAGGTGGGCCAGTAGATGCCAGCAAGCCAGAGGGATTGCAAAAAGGAAGCAGATTTTCCCACGTAGAATTTAAAAGAGGTTGGTGGGGGGCAATTAACAGTGTAATTGTTAGGTCGTCTGCAATAAAAATACACCCCTCCTCCTTCTCTTGACTATTCATCCGAGAAATGGAGTATTCCTGAATGGCGAATCTGCATTGGGGTTTAGTGGTTAGCCATGTTTCTCTAAGAACGATTGGCTTGGGTTTATGCATAACAGTAAGGACCAGCCTTTAGTTCGTCCCAGTTTGGCAGCAGGCTCCGGTATTTATAGGGCTACAGATGCCCTTTTGGAATTTAAAAGGGGTAATTCGGGGTATGGGACAAGAGCTGAAAGGGAGGACCTTGGTTAGGTTCAATATCATCCTGCTAAAGAGAGTACTAGTATGAGTAGAAATTGGGTTAGTTGTTTGCAAGTTTTACATTTGATGTGCTGTTTGCTATGTTGAGTGAAGGTGTGTTGGTGTGTGACTGGTGTTAGAGTTCCTTCACACAACATTCAGAGATAGTGCAAGGCTTTTGAAGTATTCCAGAGTGTATGGTGATGTTGGGTGCTAGGCCCAGGGGAGGAGTTTGTAGTGGATCTAGGGAGTAATATCTCATGTAGGCCAGGAGAAAGTAAAAAAGTTAAGATACATAGCGTTACTATGCCAGAGTGGCCGTGCTGCATGGAGCCGTGTTTGTGAGCAAAGTTAGTGTGTGCGAGACTAAACAGCAGGGGGTGCCTGTCCTTGTCAAATGTTTTGCTGCTTGCAATGCTAGAGTCAATTCAAGGGTTTCAGTGGTCCTGAGTGGTGTTGGGAGGGAGGTAGTTTGTTGCAGTCAGTTTTGTGGGAGGACGCGCAGTGAATAAGTTGTAAAAGGGGTGGGGGGGGTAAAATATGCAGAGCTAACAAAGTAATGGGATCATAGGGTTGGTCATAAAGTACCGTTTGCTTCCTTCAGTCAGTAAAAGAGTTTGCAGATAGATGAATCACCAGTCAACCTATAGTCAAACTATAGTACTAACTATATATTGTACTTACAATGATCACTTTAATGCATCACTCTTAGTGCCAATGCAATCTCTGCAATGCGGTTTTTTAGTTTTATGAATCCAAAGCAGTACATTGACCCTCTCCCCACCCAATAATCACTTGTTCAGTTGCGTCATTAGCAGACACACGTTAGAGGGGGGGGGGAACCACCTTTTGATATTCAAAAACATACCATGAGATCAATAGTTACAAGACCGGGTGGGTATTCTTTTTAAAACAGGACTTGCAGATCAGGGACCATACACAGTATACAATAGTACCAAGCCGGGTGGGTATTCTTTTAAAACGGCCTTGCAGAATCAGGACTACCAATAGCTCAGATAGTAAAGCGGGTGGGTAACTTTCATTTAAACCAGGAATTTCAGATCGGATCTACCAATGATCAATAGTACAAGCCGCGTTGTTGTAATTCTTTATAAACGGACTGCAGAATCAGGGACCTACCAATAGTCTCATAGTACAAGCTGGGTGGGTATTCTTTAAAACAGGACTTTGCAGACTTAGGGACATACCATAGACAATAGTACAAGCCGGGTGGGTAATCTTTTAAAACAGGACCTTGCAGATCAGGGACATTATCAATGATCATAGTACAAGCACGGGTGGGGTAATTATTTTAATTAAAATGGGCTGTGCTTTCCTTTTGAATATATATATATTCATGTAAGGTATCATCCGTGTTAGCCGGCTTCAATAATCAAAAAATAAATAGACATTACCGTTCTGTGCTAAAGTATATAACTACCACTCCACAACCCTTTTGTAAAGCACATGAATACACTGTGGGCTCTCATCATTTAACATTCACACAGATACACCACAACCACACCACTCTTACTTACACTAACTTCAGGAACCATGCAGGGCCCAAATCCAATGGCCCATTATAAGTTGGCCATACTATTAACAACTGAAGAAGTTTAAAAGTAAGTTCAAAAAGAAGGGAGAAGAAGTGGACACCCCTCTGTGGCCCTGATTTCCTGCATTTGAACACGCTGGAAGGAGGATATCATCAATACCAGACTGCATCATTACTGACTGTGATGCTGCCTTACCATTTATAGTTGCTGTGACTTCACTTCTTCTCAAATCTATGCACTTCTTCTACCAGCCCTTTCAGTATGGTTCTCAACTCTATTCATATATCTCCACTCTCCTTTCGTCACACTTTCTGTAGTTCACATGACCCTCACTTTCTTACCTTCGTCCCTTGCACACCACCAAGCTATATTCCCACTGACACTAAAAAACAAACCCCTTCAAATCCTCCTCACATCATTCCTCTTTCCTATCCGCTTCTCTCCTTGTTCTGGGGATATCTCTCCCAATCGCGGTCCCTGTCCTTATTTTATAACTTGCTCTCGTCTTCACCTACCCACATCAAACTATACTCCCTTCTCGGTGTCAACCCCTCCAACTCATTACCCTCCCCTGACCACCCTCCTCTCCTCTCCCTTTCCTCCTGTCCCTTATGAACGCAACTGTACTCCTCTTTCTAACAAGTGTCCTCTGTACATGACTTATTTCTCTCATCCTCTCTCTCACTCCTGCTTCCTTTTGCATAACTGAGACCGTGGTCAATCAAGTCTGACTCTGCTCGCGAACTTCCCTCTCTAGTGGTTCCTTTCCTTCTCCACACACTCCGCGCCCCTGATGCAGGGGTGAAGCGATGGGCTTCTGCCTCTCCTCTGTCTGCGTTTACCGAACCCTTCCTATTCCCCCCTTATTGCGTTTTCCCTCCTTTGAGGCTCACCTGGTCCAGATCTTCTTACCTCTCCCTGTTCACTGTGGCGGTCATCCATCGACAGTGCCTAACCTCGACCATCCCCTTCTGCCTTTCTCTCTCACTTTGAATCCTGGCTTCTTTCTTCCTCTCCTCAGACTCCCCTGTTCTCCCTTGGGGACTTCAATTGCCACATGATGACACCTCCTCTCTCTTGGGTCCCGTTTCTTTCTCTTACCTCTTCTTTTGGCCTTCAACATGGACGTGCAAACAACACCACACAGGTGGCCACTTGTGACCCGTTTTCACTAAAACTTCTTCTCTCTGCTGATTTCTCCCTATTTCCCCTTTTCTCTCTCGCTGACCATCATCCATCATCCTCTATTATCTTCGCTTCTACCCTTCCACCAAAACCCCTCCATCTACACACCCGGTGTCTGCAGGAAACCTGCGTCTCTTAACTTACCTGGACTTTGAGTCACTTTACGCTCCTACCCTCTCCTCTCTCAGCTTGCTACAGACCTTGAAAACCTGGTCAGAAATACAACTCTGTCTTGCCTCGTCTCCTTGATCTAACATGCCCCTTTTCTCTCTGACGCCTCGCCCTTCTAACCCTAATCCCTGGCTAACTTCCCACACCGCGCAAAAATTCTGCTTTCCTCCACCTTTGTTCCTCCTGAACGCCTCTGAGGAAGTCTCACACCTCTCGCAGACTTCCTTCACAACTACAGAATTATGCTATTCCTGTTTAAACTCTGCCCTCGTCGCAAGCTATACAAAGCCTACTGTTTTCTGACTACAACCCATGCACAAGTCTACCCACGCCGACTGTTCTCTGTCTTTGATACTCTAGCTACCCACCCTCAGCTCTGCCTTCTCTCTTCCTCCATCTCCGCTCCGGACTTTGCTGACTATTTAGGAAAAGGTGGAATCCATACGTCAGAACATCCCCTCCTGATTTCTTTCCCCCCATCTCCACATCTTCTAACATCTACCTCCTGCTGCCCCTTGAGTATTTTCCCACTGTCTTCAGAGGAGGATCTGTGGTTCTGCTGTGTTGATCCTACTCTTCTCCCCTACAACCACTTGACCTCTTGACCCATTACCCTCCATCTCCTACAACCTCTAGTCCTACTATAATCCTACACTTACACCATTTATAATACTCCCTCGGCTCTGGAACTTTCCATCCTCCTTCAAACTGGCAACAGTCTATACCATACTCAAAAACAGCAAGCTTGACCCTACCCTGTCTTTCTAACTTGCGACCTTTCTCCCTCCTGCCTTTGCCTCTACTAAATTTGAACGTTACTTGATTCTCTCGCTTGCTCCATTTTCTCAACACCTATTATTCTCCTAGGACCCTCTTACAATGTGGCTTCCTCCCACTGCTCACTCCACGAAACAGCCTCACTAAATAATACTGACGACCTTCCATGGGGCTGCCACAGACCAGAGGTCATTTACACTCTGCTCAGATAAACTCGACCTCTCTGCAGCATTTGACACACATGGACCCCCTTTCTCCCCACATCTCCATACTCTAGGTATTCGGAACAAGCTCTATCCTGGATCTCATCCTACCATCTCCCATGTACTTTTAGTGTCTCTCTGCTAACACCTGCCCCCTCCTCTATTGATTCTCTGTGGGGTGTACCCCAGGGCTTCTGTCCGGGACTCGCTCTTTTCTTTTCTCTGTAACACACTCCTCTAGTGACCTAATAACATCTTTTGGGTTTAATTATCACTCTCATGCCGACGACACAACACCAATTATAAATTTCAACACAAAGGGAACCTTACTTAACGCCAAGCTTACAATCGCTTTACACCCAAAAGTTTCGATGATCTCTCTGCTATATTCATCCTGGATGGTGCCCTCCGGAGACGCCTTAACAATCGCAACATGGCTAAAACAGAGCTCCTCATGACTTCCTCCAACAACCTGGCCCCTACCCGTGACCTCCTTCCCCATACGTTGGGAAACTACAATCATTCACACCAGTAGCCAAGCACCGGCCTAGGGTCACGTTCGAACTCCATCTTCAATTCGCCCCTCATATTCAAAACATTTTCTTCAAAACTTGCTGCGCTTTTTTTTCCTCGCGCAATATAACTAAGATACGCCCTTTCCTCTGTTTTCGACTGCTAAAACTGCTGCCAGGCCCTCATTTCTCTCAACCTCTTGCTCCTGCAAGAGGACTTCTACTTGTTACCTCTTGCTGTCGCGGCCTTTTGCCTCTACATTTCTCCCCTACAAATTAACCTAACTGCTGCTTCCAGAAATCCACTCTACTCTTTCTAGATCTGTCTCAGCCATCTACCCTCATGAAATCCCCTCTCCTGGCTTCGATAAAATCCCGCATTCTTCAGTCCCAATCCGTTCTCTCCCAGATTTTAAAGCTTTACATTCTCTCGCCCCTCCGTACAATCTCAGTCCCTAATTTCTCGGTATGCACCATCCAGACTGCTTGCGTCTTCTCAAGGCTATGTCTTCTTTTACCCCCTTGGTACTAAACCCTCTCCGCGCCTCTGAAAACCTTTTTCCCTTCCATGCCCCACAACCTCTGGAATGTGCCTCTTTCCGCCTCATTACCGTACCACCTCTACTAGCACACCCTCTCTATCCCCCCCCTTCACTGCCAACACTGCTTAAAGAAGCCCTACGGAATAGCACTGCTGAACATTGTCTGAACACATAATACAAGCTTGGCCCTTGCAGACACTTACTTACCAGAACTCCCATCCTACTGTCTCTGTACATTCTCCCTACCCCTACCAATATAGACTGTAAGCTCACTCGGGGCAGGGACTCCTGCGTTCTTCGAAGTTACTTTTATGTCTAAAGCACTTATTCCCATGATCTGTTATTTAGATTATCTGTTATTTTTATTTGATTAACCACCTGTATTACTACTTAAGCGCTATTTACGAACTATGGCGCTATAAAAATAAAGACATACAAGTACATACAATACCACCTCTAGGCCATAAATCACACCTCCACAGCATGGTGTGGGGTGAGACAAGCACAGATATACATGCCAAGAGACACTAGTTTTAAGTATAAAAAAACCCTTTGCTGCTTCATTCATCGTTAACATCGCCGGAAGAAGAGATCAGTGTATCTCTAAAGCTCGCACAAATCAAACATTTCGTTAGCCACAGAACGGTATCGTCTATTTATTTTTTTGATATATATATATATTATATATATATAATATACTAATGTATACTCCCTGCTGTTAACTGTATCCTGATATACCATCTCACCAGCTGGAACGGATGCCACAAGGGACCACCAATTCTTTGGAAGGACGCTCTGTGGAGTCTGGAGACATCCCCTCTCTATGCCAATAATTATTGGCCGCTTGTGAGTTTTTAATCTCTATTTTATTTGTTGTGAATAAACAGTGTTACACTATATTTCCCTTCTCTTCCCTATTTTAAGGAACCATCAAGAGGTCTCCCCCCCCCCGCATCTATAGTTGAAGATCTGTTGCCTAATGTAAGTGTGTTCCCCTTTTTTATATATATATATAGATATTAGATATATATATATATATATATATAGATATATATATATATATAAAGAAAAAAAGAGGTGAAAAAAAAATTGCTGATTCCTAGTGCATTACTGTGCAAAAAAAATATTTAATTTCCCAAAAAAGGCTCATAAATGAACACATGCCAAACATAGAATGATTGTAAAGGATGGTTAGAGAGTAATACTATGCTCCAGTAGGAGCAGCAACCACCGCTTAATCGGCTATTGCCTCCGTGACTCCACGTGTTGTCAAGATCTGCCCCTTCAATTGTTCACCGCCAGCAGGAACTCACGAATCAGGCTCTCCGGCAACACTCCACCGGTCCACACACAAACAGATGAAACTTTTGGTCCCTCGGGGTGATAGAGTGGCGGGACAGGCCAAATGACATTCAACCGGTAGATTGGAATGCCAAACGGGTTTGATTATCAAGCAGATATGGAAGCAGCGTTGTTAGAGGAACCCACTGACACAACTAGTTCCTACGACGTTTTATCAGATGACCTGACTTACTTCCAGGGGTTGCTCTGGCGTCTCATTAGTACACATAAATACACCCACGAGTCAATTGGCTAGATGTACAAAGTATTGGCAAAACATGTGTATACATTTTTCAAATGACGCGATGATCTGAAATACAAGACCCATGTACACTACAGAAAGGATGTATATCTAGTAAAATACGAAATATAAAATTAAAAAACTATGCACAATATAAAAACGTCATGAAACGTATATTCTCTTAAATAGAGACACGAAAAAATGTATAAAATGTTAAATACCCAAAATCAACTGGTACACAAGTACAATTAGATGCATATAGAGGTACTAAATGGAAACAATTAATGTAATTTCTGGCTTGAGGAGAGAGATCTAAACATGTATGATACTCAATAAATGAAAGGAAAACATCCCAATACATACCAGAAAATAAAGATTCTTTGTAAAGAACAAACAAAATACTAAATAATCTAGGAAGAAGATGCATGTGTCCATGTTGATGGAAAACAGGACTCAAAGGGAAATATATATTTACTATTGGAACAATCATTCTATAAGTGGCTATAGCAGAGAACCCAACCCTTAGGCTATCGATAGTATATCTTATATTCTTATATAAATTAACACATGTACCAGTTGTACATGTTTAAGTTCATACTCGTCACAAAAAGGAGGACGGGTCCCAACGCGCTATATTGATTGGAATCAGAAATAGAAATGTAATTGAGGCATTTATGTAAATATAAGTATTTAAAAAGAAAAAAATATACATGTTATATCTATAGAAAATATAGATCCATAAATATTAAAAAATAAAGTATTAAAACTAAATAATATATATAGTGTACTGTAGTAATAAATAGAATTAAATAAAGATAAACCTGAATGGCAATACAAAATTGAGCATATGCCCAATACTCAAACCAAACTGAATCGTACAATAGAGGATGATGGAGGAGGGTATAGATCTAAAAACCAATTCTTCAGGTTGAAAAATTGGCGAAGGAAGAGATAGAGCATTGGCTGATCTTTCTCACTAGAGAGATATTTAATGAATGAAAACATAATTCCAGAGGTTTTAAGGTCACAAAGAAAACCCACCTTTGAAACTAGTGAGGGAATTTCCTTAAACTGGAAACAATTTGGAAAAATGTTCATTCTTATTGATTTCGCTTGTTGATTCAGACCGAGAGGAAAAGTGAAGAGCACTGAGAAGGAAATAGAAGAAGTACAGAATATATTAATTCCACGTGTAGATAGTGAGGAATTTCAGGAATTACATCAATTGGTCAATAAGAAAGTCCTGAATTTTGAAAGGGACACTATGGAGCGTAAGGACAAAAAATATCATAGAGATACTAATGATTATGCAACAGATCAGGTTACTACCTGGAAAGGAATGAGGAGAGATGATTCCAAACATTGTTATCCCCCCAGAAAAGGGAAAAAATATAACAAATATAGGGAAAGAAGTAGGTACTATTATCACAATCCAGCAGCCTCATCCAGGACACATATACCAAAAGTTGCCAGAAACAAGGAAGATATATATTCCACACAAATGTGCTCCACAGTTAATCGTTTTGAAATATTACAGGATCCCCCTATGGCTTCCAATGTTAACCATGATGACAAGTAAGGGGAGTCAACTAATGGGGCTATATCCAAACACCAGAATAGGGAATCCACGCTGCCTATATCTAAGTCTGTACCACCACCTCACATACTGCTTCTTTTTTAGAGATGGTGAAGAAGGAAGAGAGAGGGAAAGAGGGAGAACATATCCTCTTTGGCACAGGACACCCCACGGCACGGGGAAACTTCACAAACAACGCAAGAGAAAAGAAACAGCGAGGAAGATGATCAGTGGCGCTTGAAACAAAGAAAGAAGAAGGCAGACTAAGAACATTGATGCCAGAGAGTCACGGTATTTTCAATCATCAAGTTTGTATTGTCGGCACATCACACTTCACTCCTCTTTAAAGGTCTTTCATTTGCACCTAGTAGTTTACCAAGAAGTTAATTTGTTCGTTTATTTAAAACAAGTACATAAGAAAGTCTTTGATGAGAGTTTTGCTTTGAGGGGAAAGAGAAGGAGGAGGATTTTCAGTTCGCAGGAGAGGGATTGCATCAGGGCCATGAATGCCCCTCCTAGGGCATGTGGTGTTGATGGTAGTTCTGATGGTGTGCTGTGGATTGGTTCCTCATTCTAGTCCAAATTTGGATAATTACACAACACTTTACACAGGAGGTATTGTTTCATTAGACCACATGAGTGGTTACAGTAGATCCAGTATTGTCTACCAGCCACTGTGGCATCAACCGGATTCAGAATGATTGACTGTAGGGGCGATTTAGGACATTTGGCCCTCAAATTCAATATGTGAGGCAGGTAATTCATGGGTTCAAAATTCTCCAGGTCTCCAAAGAGACACAGTTCAAAGTGCGATTTAGGATATTCCAATCTTACAGTTTCTCTTACTCTCCAGGAAAAATCCATTCAATGTGCATTTAAGATAATTCTCAATTTCCAATTCTCAAAATTCAGGTCATCCTATTCAAATGTGTGATTCAGTAATTCCCAGTCTCTCACTGAGTAATGTGCCACCCATAGAACCTTTTGTAACTAATATCAAACACTCACCCTTTGTCCTAAATCACTTTCTTCCCATATCAGGCTAAGGGTGGATTCATAGAAACATTTTATACCTTGGTATTGAAGATTTTGAATCACTCTGTCAGAGTATGCCTTTACTCCAAAGAAGGAATCTACATAAAAACGAAACACAGGCTTTAAAGGAATTGAGTGAACAAAGTGGAATTGTAATCAGACAGGCAGATAGGGAGGAGGAATTGTACTCCAGGATAGGATGTATATATAGCTGAAGCAAATCGCCTATGGGTGACAGATGGCTTATGTGCTCTGCCAGATCGATGGATATATATTCAAAGGTATTTAAAAAAAATTCGTTTGGAAGCACAACATAGGGGGTATTACGAAAGCTGAGTTTGAGTTTCTATTCAAACGAAATCCCAGAACACCAGTGTTTTACACATATAACCGAAGGTTCACAAGGATGCAGTAATCCCCGGGAAGACCCAAGTCTCTGGGGTGGAGTCATGACGTCCAGCGTGTCCCAATATGTAGACTATTTTTACAAACTTTGGTGGTCAAGTTAAGATCAAATTAGGGACACGCTGCATGTTATTGTTTATCTCGGGGATACCTTGGAAATCTACATTATTTGGGCACCATGCGATGTGGCCTCCTATATACATGTATTGGACACATGAAGGGAGTAGCAGCAGTAGCACATTTCTCTGGAGAAAGATATCATTTAATAATATAAAGAGAGTTTTATTCTGAGGCCATCTGTGTCATCTTGGAGCACAATTATTTTTTATTTGAGAATGAGTACTACCATGCAGGTCTGTGGAACGGCCAGGGCACACGGTTGCCCCCAGCTATGCTAACCTAAATGGGCCTATGGGAGGATACCCATGTGTGGGCATGCTAAGCTGGGGGAGGGTTGGTTTTCTATGGCCATTTCAAGACGATCTTATTTTCATTTGGGACAGGAGAGCAGGGCACATTGATTGATATTGACATCCTTTAATGACAACCAAATGGACCTGAGATTCACATTTGAAACCAACAAGTGCAATATCAATTTTTTGGATTGGGAGTTGGTGGCAAATAGTGAGAACAAGATTATCCCTAAAACATTTTTTAAGAGAGTTTCTACTAATGCATATTTGCATCATACCAGCAACCACTATCACAAATGGTTGGAGAATGTCCCCAGGGGCCAGTTTCTTAGAGTTAGGAGAAATTGCACTCTGGACTCTCACTACCTAGCCCAGGGGGACGCTCTGGTTAAGAAGTTCGTGGCAAAGGGATACAAGAGACACATCATCATGGAGACTTTCAAACAAGTAGGCCAATTAGATAGACTCAAACTATTGAACCAGTCAATGGGCAAAAATTCCCTAAAAAAAGGACAAAAAACACGGATATGACAAGTTTGTACACCTCTTTTATAACACAGTTTAATTGTGCCTCACAGAAATTAAAAATATACTCAATAGACATGGGATATTTTGCTCAGTGATCCGATATAGGGCGAAAACTACCACCAAGAATTCCAGTAGTGTTCCAGAAGGCAAGAAACATTAAATCCATTGTGGCACCTAGTAGACTGAAAAGATTTCAAAAAAACTATTAATATACTACACAAAACAAAAGATGGTAACTTTTCATGCAACCGTTCGAGATGCCTCACGTGCAAACACTTGAAGAAAACTAATAGCATTAAATCCCATTCTAATGGATCTATCACAATGTGAAGGCATATTAACTGCAGGTCCACTTTATAGTTTATGCCATATGTGTCCCTGTGGTCAGATATGGGTAGGACCAAAAGAGCACTTTGTACATCGACGTAATATTAGGCAGAGATCAAACACACGTCTGTCAAGGCATTATGAACTTAAGCACAATAAAGATCCTCTTTCCCTGTGTTATGGGTATTGAGGCCATTGGTTCGAACCTTCTAATGGTGATAGGCATAAGCTTTAAATCTTAGAGAGCATACTGGATCTATGTATAAATACCCTCAGTCCACATGGCCTGAATGATGTGATTGACATCAGCACTGTCATTAATCGATATTCTGCTTATTCATGTCTCCTCTTCTTCTTTTTCCTTCCTTTTTTAATTTTATTTCCATTATTCCTGTGTTTGATGATCACGGGGTCTGGGTTGAACATGCTTGACATGTTCTTCGTGTTCATTCTTATAAGGTTTTATCACGTCATCACTATTTCACTTTATAATCACATAATTCATTTGATTTTTTATATTATTACAAATCACATATAACATATACATCATTCATTTAATATTTTAGATTTAATACATAGACACAATCATGTTCACAATCTATTTACATTCACATGGTTCATCACAGCATTTTACATTATATTTCATTTAGGAGGTGTGTGGATTGGCTTTGCCATACAATCTTGATTTGTTTGTTATATGAGTGGCCTTGGATACAAAGTCTGCACTTCGATATTTCTCTGTTATACAGTTTTGGTTTTTTTGGCAAATGCTAATTTGTATTTGCATTCAGGTTTTATCTTTATTTAAGTCATTATTACTACAGTACACAACATTATATATATTTTATAACATATTATGTTTTTATTATATGAATATATATTTATAATATATATATATATATATATATGAGATATCTAGATATTTTTTCCTTTTTAAATACTTAGATTTACATATTAAATCCCAATTTACATCTTAATTTCTTCCTCGCTGTTGCAATCAATATTATGCGTTAGACCTCCCTCCTTTGAAGAGTATGAACTTAAACATGTACAACTGTACATGTGTATTATATATATATATATACTATCGATAGCTAAGGGTTGTGTTCTCTCTATATCCCATATGAATGATGATCACATATTTAATATATATTTCTCTATGAGTCCTGTTTTCAGCAACATGGACACATTCATTTCTTCAAGATATTTAGTATTTTGTTGTTTTACAAGAATCTTTTATTATTCTGTATGTATTGGTATTTTTCCTTTCATTTATTGAGTATGATACATGTTAGATCTACTCTCCTCAAGCCAGAAAAACATCTAATTGTTTGCATATTAGTACCATTAGTATCATCTAATTGTACTTGTGTATCCGTTGATTTGGGGGTATTTACATTTATACATTTTCTGTGGTCTCCATTAAGAGAATATACAGTTTCATGACAGTTTTTATTATGTGCATAGTGTTTTTACATTTTATATTTCGTATGCTAATAGGATTACATCCATTTCTGTAGTAGTACAGTGGGTAATTGTATATTCAGATCATGCAGTCATGTTGAATGTATACACATGTTTTGCCAATTACTTTTAATCTAGCAATTTGACTCGGGGTGTATATATATGTGTACTAATAGACCCAGAGCCCAACCTGAAGAAGTCAGTCATCTGATGAAACGCGTAGGGACAGGTGTTGCATTGGTTCCTCTAAACGCTGCTTACATATCTGCTGATAATTCAAACCCGTTTGGCATTCCAATCTACCGGTTGACGTCATTTGCTGTCCCGCCACATCTATCGTCCCCGGAGGGAACCAAGTTCATCTGTTGGGTGTGACCGGGGAGTGGAGGTGCGGAGAGCCTGATATCGTGATTCCTGCTGGCGGTGAACAACGAGTGCAAGATCTGACACGGTGGAGTCACGGAGCAGTATAGCACGTAAAAGAGGCGGTTGATGATCGTCTGGAGCATGAGTATTATCTCATAACATGCTTTTAAATATCTATCTGTTTGTGAGTTCATTTTATGAGCCTTTTTGGGAAATTAAATATTTTTTGCACAGTAATGCACTAGGAATCAGCGCTTTTTTTCTTTTTTTCTATGCAGGTGGAGAGGGAGGTCATTGAACCCTCGTTAAGAAGCTGCCTGTTTCTTGACAGTGCTTTGTTTTATCCCTTTCATTGGACAATGTTTTGGACTCCAAAAGACTATTTGCATTGTGTATTCATAGGAGGTTCCACAGCACCATATATGTATTTAATTCATGTATTATGGTTTAGATATCTTATTATGCTATATTAGTTTATATAATTTAATATATTTACGGTATTTACATTTATATATATATATTATTTTTAAATAATTTTTAGTATTTTGTTTCACTTTTATTCTCTGACATCTTCACACAAGCGCAGATCTTATTGTATATATATACTGTATAATATATATATATATCCCCTCTTTGCTCCTCCTGTGCACACACTACACTCCCTCCCTCCTTTTCATCTGTCTCTTCTCTCATTGCTGTCTCTCTGTTTCCTCCTCCCACTCACCTAGCTGTCTTCCTCCCCCATGTGCACACTGCTCCCCGCTGTCTCTCTGTCCTCATCCCTCCTTGCTGTCATATTGCCCCCCTCCTTATGCCATATGCTATATATAAAATTGTAACATCGCCCAAAGAGAGATCAGTGTATTCGAAAGCTCACACAAATAACAGCATTTCGGTAGCCACAGCATCGGATTGAGGATTTGTTTTTGATTATAAGCTTGGTTAACAAGTACAGATCATCTATCTCTCTATCTATCTCTCTACTATCTATAAATAAAAAGGGTTGTGGTGCACAGATGAATCAGCAATATGTAAAATTAGATGTGTCCCAAAGGGCAGCAATGCAGTGTCTTAGCTCCACCCTAAGAATGTGAATACAAGCAAAAAATTAGACAGAAGGCGCAACAATGTGAACAAATGGGAATGTATCTATATGAAATAAGAGAACAATCATGTAAGTCTTCGATAGTGCAGATGCCTCAAAGTCCCATCTGATCGATCCTGTGATGAAACAAAAGGAACCAATATAGTGAAGTACTGTTAGAAAGAGGTTTATGCGCAAAAGGTAGATGGCTACTTACAGTGTAGGTATATGTATATGTTATATTATATATATCTCAAAACCCACAAACAAGCAGTAGCGCTTAATAATTAATTATGTGAATTTAACGTGCCTAAATCTATAAAAATTAGGTGAATACTTAATTATAATAAAGTAATTTAGACTAGTGCTATTAATAGCTACTAGTGTGTAACTAATTATAAGTGGTGTTCATAAATCATAAAAAAGTCACTCAAAGTTCACACAGGTGTAGTCCATCAGGTCTACTGAGGATATGTAAAAATTAGGATGGTATCCCAACCCCATATACTAATGGTTCATGCAGCTCCTTTGATGTGGTATAGCCACCCACAAGTACCTACAAATTGGCCAATAATTATGGCATAGAGAGGGTGTCTCCAGACTCCACAGAGGTCCTCCGGGCTGGCACGAGTTCCGGGAGATCTCCTGCGTTAACTGTATCTGATATACCATCTCACCAGCTGGAACGGACGCACACGAGAACACCAATTCTTTGGAAGGACGCTCTGTGGAGGTCTGGAGACACCCCTCTCTATGCCAATAATTATTGGCGCTTGTGAGTTTTTAATCTCTATTTTATTTGTTGTGAATAAACAGGGTTAAATATTCTTCANNNNTATTTCCCTTCTCTTCCCTATTTTGAGGAACCATCAAGAGGTCTCCCCCCCTCCCGCATCTATAGTTGAAGATCTGTTGCCTAATGTAAGTGTGTTCCCCTTTTTTAAAACTCCACACATTACTATTGTGTATTTAACCACCCCTGATTGTGGTCCCTCTCTCTATTTACATTGCATGTGTCCCGGAATCACAAGTGGAACGACGCCGGAGGATCCCCCCCCCCTTTTTTTCTGACATTATATAGAGGTTGGTGAATCATCTCTAAGAAACTCGGGCAGCAGGATTACACTTTGTGAAGGACTGAAGTCTTGAACCATACTGCAGCACGGTTTGGTGCAACTATCAATTTTCTCTTAAACATAAGAGGACAGGAGGAATGATAAGGGCAGGGGGGGAGAAAGGGGAGGGAGGGGGGAGAGGGGGGAAAAGGGGGTGGGGGAAGGGGATAAGATGGGGAAGGGGAAACAGGTGGATGGAATTACGCCAGGCTAGTAGGCACGTACAGTCAGATAGAGGCAAACAGAGCTAGATCAATATACTGGTATCTATACATTCATTAAGACCTTTGGGTGAGAGAGTCTCCAAAGAATAAATCCAAAAAGACTCCCGGATACATAGTGCCTTAAATCTATCACCTCCTAGTTTGGATGAGGGATAGTCTCTACACCCATGATCCTAACCCACTAGGGTCTTTAGAATGAACCCGAGCAAAATGTCGGGGGACACTGTGCGCCATGACCCCTTTTAAAATGGGAATCTGACGCACAGTGCACTCTTGGTCCGCCCAACTGCATCAACTGACAATTCTAAATCAAGAAACACCACACTGGTTGGGCTAACCTGATGGGTGAATCTGAGGCCTAAATCATTGCAGTTGAATCCAACTTAGAATTGCTCGAGGTCCCCCACATATCCATCCTATATGATCAGGGAGAGTCAGCTAGACTCAAGGACAATTTTGACAACAAAGGTTATGATGTGTCCGTTGTGCAGGAGGCATTTGACAGGATTAGAGCCCTCGACAGGCAAGTTTTGTTAAATAAATCTAAAACCAAAACATGCTTACAAGGCAATACCACACACAACACTGCTTATGGCGGGGTGCACATTTTATCACAAAATATAGTGGCTATGCCGGTAAGATCAAAACTATAATGAATCACCACTGGAAGGTTCTACTGTCTGACCCGTATCTTAGAAGTCATCTTTCTCCTACAGCACCCATTGTGTATCACAAGGCACTTAATATTAAGAACATTTTGGCACCCAGTAGGCTTGGTATTAACACATGTGATACTGTAGAGGGTCAGTCTGGGAACTTTAATTGTAAAAGATCTAGATATATTATGTTCAAACATATTATAGTCTCAGAAAATTTGCCTCCTTTAGCAATGGATCATCATTTGCTCTCAAGAGTCCTGTTCACTGTCTGACTACGTTCGTAGTCTATGTTCTATCCTGTCCTTGCAATTTGCAATATGTTGGGCGGACCAAGAGGGCACTGTGCGTCAGATTCCTAGAACATCGTAGAGCCATTTTAAAAGGGGTCATGGCGCAATTCCATCCATCTGTTTCCCCTTCCCTTCCCCCCTCTCCCCGCCCCCTTTTCCCCCCTTTCTCCCCCCCTGCCCTTATCATTCCTCCTGTCCTCTTATGTTTAAGGACCCTTAAATAACACCTGAATTATTCATTATGTTTTTGGTCTTTCTCTTCATGGCTCCTTTTAATTATATACATAAGTAATTTGTATACATGTTTATCTGCACTGGGAGTTAGCACCTTTTCGTGAATTAACATGCATTTTGACAATTAGATTCATGTCAACAGTCAAATCATACTTTATCAACTTATTCTATGTTGTCATCTTGCTATGTATCTGTGTCAATACTATTTATATTTTTTATCAAAATTATATAAGTCCTATTGTGAGTTGAGTGATGCTCAGTCCCGGCGAATGATTTATTTGAGAATTTTCTATCTTGCTTGCCGTGATTACTGACCACCAATTCAATCCACAATCATCCATATTATTTGATTGAACGGATTGCTTTTGAGTACCTAACTTTACTTATATTGGTCAATTTTTAAATGAATGTGTATCTTTAGTTTATAACTAATACATATTTAATGCTATTTTATTGTAGGTATACTATTTTTATAACCTGGAGATACAGCATGGGAAGTGTTAATATGTTTTATTTGTGTTGAATCAGCTAGCTGTTTACACTAATGGAGACAGGTTTACATTAGTTAGGATACATATAGGAAGTGCTTTTAGGTGTCCACCAACCCCTGAGGAAGTCACATGTTAGTGACAAAACTAGTTGGGATGAGGTGGTGACGTCAGCGCGCGACAGAGAAAGGAGGTGCCTTCTGCCTGTGTGGTGCCCTGTTATTCATGCTGCACACGCGGCTAGCAGCCGGAATCTCCATTGACTGAAGGAGTTATACTGCATGTGGATTATCAGGCTGATCCATACAGCACAGCGGTGTGTCAGGAGCTCCAACGGCTGCAACCTACTCAGGCAGAGTATTTACACTGGACCCCTCCCACCCAGCTGACGAACCCCGTAGAGATTATTCTCTTACATGCTTGTTGTTTTTTAAATCTTGTAAGTGCGATTCCTTGGGACTGCATGTCTCATTAAATGGACTCTATTTTTTATACAGTATAACACTATTTATTTATTTATACAATATTTTACCAGGAAGTAATACATTGAGAGTTAGCTCTCATTTTCAAGTATGTCCTGGGCACAGATTTAAGACAAAAAATACATGGTTACAAATACAGTTACATAAACGAACCGGGTATACATTATATACAAGACATTGCATGCACAGTTAAAGAAAATATATATTATGGGCGTATGAAACAGTTACAGACCAGATTAAAATGTGAGACAGCCTTAGATTTGAAAGAACTTAAACTGGTGGTGGATGTGAGAGTCTCTGGTAGGTTGTTCCACTTTTGGGATGCACGGTAAGAGAAGGAGGAACAGCCGGATACTTTGTTGAGCCTTGGGACCATTTGGAGTCTGATCTCAGATGATAAGTGCTGCATGTGGTAGGGGTGAGGTGCTTGTTCAGATAGCTGGGTAGCTTGCCCATAAAGAATTTAAAGGCAAGACAGGAAAGGTGAACTTTGCGCCTAGATTCGAGTGATGACCAATCTAGTTCTTTGAGCATTTCGCAGTGATGTGTGTTATAGTTGCATTGGAGAACAAAATGACAAATTGAATTGTAGAGGGTGTCAAGTTTGCTAAGGTGGGTTTGAGGTGCCGAGCCATACAGTATACTATGTCTCCATAGTCAATAATTGGCATTAGCATCTGCTGTGCGATACGCTTTCTGACCAGGAGACTTAGGGAGGATTTGTTCCTGTAAAGTACCTCTAGTTTGGCATAGGTCTTGGTTGTCAGGGTATCAATGTGCATCCCGAATGTTAAGTGGGAGTCAAACCATATGCCCAGGTATTTAAAACTAGTGACAGGGGTTAGAGTGGTGTTAGTGTTGGTTCTAATCTGGAGCTCAGTTGCTGGAAGCTTTAAAAATGTAGTCTTGGTCCCAAATACCATTGTTACAGTCTTGTCAGTGTTTAAAAACCGTTTGTTGTGGGAAATCCAGTTTTCGAGTCTCAAAAAGTCAGACTGAAGTATGTGTTGAAGGTCAGAGAGGCTATGGCTGTGTGCATATAGGATTGTGTCATCTGCATACATGTGTATTGAGGCTTCCTTACAAGCTGTGGGAAGATCATTGATGAACACTGAGAAGAGTAGGGGCCCCAGAACTCAGCCTTGCGGGACACCACAGGTGATATCCAGGGGGTTGGAGTTAGAGCCTGAGATGGACACATGTTGGGATCTACCTGATAGATAGGACTGAAACCAGTGTAAAGCATGCTTGCCTACTCCAGAGCTCTGGAGTTTGTTAAGCAGGATAGCATGATCAACAGTATCAAAAGCCTTTGCAAAATCTAGGAATACTGCACCAGTGAGATGTCCTCGTTCCATTCCACACTGGATTTCATTGCAAACTTTTAGCAGAGTAGTTACGGTGGAGTGTTTGGGGCGAAAGCCAGATTGGAATTGGCTAGGGAAATTTGTCTTGGTATAGGAATCGCTTAATTGGGAGTGGACACATTTTTCCATGACTTTGGATAGGATTGGGAGAAGGGAGATTGGCCTGTAGTTTGAGACAGTGTTTTTTTCCCCACATTTGAAGATTGGGAAAACTCTGGCAGTTTTCCAGTTCTTAGAGATATGGCCTGCAGACAGTTGACAGTTGACTATGGAAGCAATTGGTTTGGCAATGGCTGGGGCACCAAGTCGTAGGAACCTAGAATGTAATAAGTCAGGTCCACATTGGCTGCTTAGTTTTAATTTGAGGAGTGCTTGTGTAATCTCCTCTACGGATACTGGGCCAAATTGAAAGTTGTGCGCTGTGTTGGGAGGGGGTGGGTCTATGTGGGTACTTCCAGGATGAGATTCAAGTTTGTGGTTTGGGCTGAGTTTCGCTAATAAGTTAGTGGCACACCCCACAAAGTAATCATTGAATGCATTTGCAATGTCAGTGGGGTTTGTCAGAGTAATATCCCCCTTAGTGATATTACTTGGTTGTTGATGGTTAGAAGGCTGGAATATATTGTTGATAACCTTCCAGAAGTTAGCTGGGTTTGATGTATTCTGTCAGAGTAATATTGTGCTTTTGCGTGCCTTGTTTGCCTTGTGCACATGTTCCGCAGGCATCTGTAGTGATTGAGATCCTTGGTAGTGCCAGTTATTTTGTAGCTTTTCCACAAGGTATCCCTGAACTGGTAGAGTGCTATATGGTCAGTTGTAACCCATGGAAGGTGGGCCCCCCGTACCCTTCTTTTGGTAGTGGAGCATGGGTATCGCAGAGTTTTAAGAACTCGGATTGGAAATAGTCGAGCGCAGAATCAGGGTCGGGAATTAAATCGATTCTGCGCCATGGACAGTTGGTAAGGTCATCCAGAAACTGTTGTGGGTTAAAGTTTCTAAATGTTCTAGTGAGGAGAACTTTAGGGCTTGAATGGGATGGTTTAATTTTCCTTACACAGTACACTATTGAATGGTCACTGAAAATATCAGGAAGGATGCCAGAGGATTGGATTCTGCTGGGGTTTGAGGAGAGAATCCAGTCAAGCAAGGAATGGTTATGCGATTTCAGGTTTATCAGTGTGGGTTGGAAAATGAGTTGCGAGAGGTTAAGTGACTTGAGTTGTATCTGGATTTTGTGGTTTTTAGGGTCAAGCCAATTGAAGTTCAAATCCCCAAGAACTAGCAGCTCACTTTTCTCATTCAGAGAGGAAATAGAGCCAAAAAACTGGGTGATATCAGTGAGGGATTGTAGAGGGGCTTTAGGGGGCAGTAGATGCCAGCAAGCAAGATGGGCTTAGAAAAGGGAAGGCAGATTTTCCCAACTAGAATTTCAAAAGAGGGTGGGCTTGGGGGGCAAATTAACAGTGTAAATTGTAAGGTGTCTGCAATATAAAATAACACCCCTCCTCCTATCTTTGACCTATCTCTCCTAGAAATGGAGTATTCCTGAATGGCGATATCTGCATTGGGGGTTTTAGGGGTTAGCCATGTTTCTCTAAGAACGATGGCTTTGGGTTTATGCATACAGTAAGGCACCATGCCTTTAGTTCGTCCAGTTTGGGCAGCAGGCTCCGGATATTTATATGGGCTACAGATAGCCCTTTTTGGAATTTAAAGGTGGAATTCTCAGGGGTATGGGACAGAGCTGAAATGGGAGGACCTGGGTTAGGTTCAATATCACCTGCTAAAGAGAGTAATAGTATGAGTAGAAATGTGGGTAGTTGTTTGCAAGTTGTACATTTGTGATGTTTGCTATTTGAGTGAGAGGTGGTTGGTGTGCTGGTTTTTAGAGTTCTTCACCAACATTCAGTAGATAGTGCAAGGCTTTTGAGTAGTCCAGAGTGTATGGTGATGTTGGGTGTAGGCCAGGAGGGAGGAGTTTGTAGTGGATAGAGGGAGTAATATCTCCATGAGGCCAGGAGAAAGAAAAAAGTTAAGATACATAGCAGGTTCATTATGCCAGAGGTAGGCAGTGCTGCATGGAGCTGTTGTGAGCAAAGTGAGTGTGTGCAGACTAAACAGCAGGGGTGTGCCTGTTCCTTGTCAAATGTTTTGCTGCATTGCAATGCTAGAGTCAATTCAGGGTTTCAGTGGTCTGAGTGGGTGTGGGAGGTAGTTTTGTGCAGTCAGTTTTGGGAGAGGCTGCAGTGAAATAAGTTGTAAAGGGGTGGGGGGTTAAAATATGCAGGCTAACAAGTATGGGATCATAGGGTGGTCATATAAGCTCACCGTTTGTTGCCTTCAGTAAAAGAGTTTGCAGATAGATGAAGTCACCAGTCACCTATAGTCAAACTATAGTCTAACTATATATTGTCACTTAAAATGATCACTTTAAATGCATCACTCTTAAGATGCCAATGCAATCTCTGCCAATGCAGGTTTTTTTTAGTTTTATACATCCAAAGCAGTCACATGACCCTCTCCCCACCCCAATAAATCAGCTTGTTCCAGTTGGTCAATTAGCAGAACACAGTTAAGAGGGGGGGGGGAAACACCTTTTGATATTCAAACATACCAATAGATCAATAGTACAAGCCGGGTGGGTAATTCTTTTAAAACAGGACTTGCAGATCAGGGACATACCATATATCAATAGTACCGAGAGACGGGTGGGTAATTCTTTTAAAAAAACAGGACTTGCAGATCAGGGACATACCAATAGCTCAATAGTACAAGCCGGGTGGGTAATTCTTTTAAAACAGGACTTGCAGATCAGGGACATACCAATAGATCAATAGTACAAGCCTGGTTGGTAATTCTTTTAAAACAGGACTTGCAGATCAGGGACATACCAATAGCTCAATAGTACAAGCTGGGTGGGTAATTCTTTTAAAACAGGACTTGCAGATTAGGGACATACCAATAGATCAATAGTACAAGCCGGGTGGGTAATTCTTTTAAAACAGGACTTGCAGATCAGGGACATACCAATAGATCAATAGTACAAGCCGGGTGGGTAATTCTTTTAAAATGGTGCTGTGCTTCTCTTTGAATATATATATATTCATGTACAGGTATCAGTACCGTGTTAGCCGAGCTTCAATAATCAAAAAATAAATAGACGATACCGTTCTGTGGCTAAAGTATATTAACTACCACTCCACACACCCCTTTTGTAAAGCACTGAATACACTGTGGGCTCTCCATTCATTTACATTCACACAGATACACACACACACACACTCTTACATCACTAACTTTCAGGAACCATGCAGCCCATATCCAAGTGGCCCATTATAAGTGGCATGACTATTGAACAACTGAAGTTTAAAAGGAAGTTCAAAAGAAGTGAGGAAGAAGTGGACACCCCATCTGGCCCTGATTCCTGCATTTGAACTACGCTGGAAAGGAGGATATCATCAATACCAGACTGCATCATTACTGCTGTGATGCTGCCTTTACCATTTATATTTGCTGTGACTTCACTTCTTCTCAAATTATGCACTTCTTTCTACCAGCCTCAGTATGTCTCAAACTCTATTCATATATCTCCATCTCTCCTTTCTTCACCACTTCTCAGTTCACATGAACTCCTTTCTTACCTGCGTCCTCTGACACCACACAGCTATATCCCCTGCACTAAAAAACACCCCTTCAAATCCTCCTCACACATCCTCTTTCTATCCATGCTTCTCCTCCTTGCTTCTGGGGATATCTCTCCCAATCCTGGTCCCTGTCTTATTTCAACTTGCTCTCGTCCTCACCTCCCACATGCAACTTATACTCCTTCTGGTGTCAACCCCTCCAACCTCATACCCATCCCCTGCCACCCTCCCTCCTCTCTCCCTTTCTCCTGTGCCCTTTGGAATGCTCGCTCCCTCTCTAACAAGTTCCTCTCTGTACATGACTTCTTTCTCTCTCACTCCCTGCTTCTCTTTGCTATAACTGAGACCTGGCTCACTCAGTCTGACTCTGCTCTGGAAGCTGCCCTCTCCTATGGTGGCCTTTCCTTCTCCCACACTCCGCGCCCTGATGGCAGGGGTGGAAGCGTGGGGCTCCTGCTCTCCTCTGTCTGCCGTTACCGAACCCTTCCTATTCCCCCCTCTCTTGCTTTTCCCTCCTTTGAGGCTCACACTGTCCAGATCTTCTCTCCTCTCCCTGTTCATGTGGCGGTCATCTATCGCCCACCTACCTCTACTCATCCCCCTTCTGCCTTTCTCTCTCACTTTGAATCCTGGCTCTCTTTCTTCCTCTCCTCAGACTCCCCTGTTCTTCTCCTTGGGGACTTCAATTGCCACATTGATGACCCCTCTCTCTCTTGGGCTTCCCGCTTTCTTTCTCTTACCTCTTCTTTTGGCCTTCAACAGTGGACTGCAGCAAGCACCCACAAGGATGGCCACTACTTAGACCTGGTTTTCACTAAAAACTTCTCTCTCTCTGATTTCTCCATTTCCCCTTTTCCTCTCTCTGACCATCATCTCATCCTCTTTATCTCGCTTCTCCCCTTCCCCACCTCCATCTACACCCCGGTTCTGCAGAAACCTGCGCTCTATTCACTTACCTGACTTTGAGTCCACTTTACGCTCCTCCCTCTCCTCTCTCAGCTCTGCTACAGACCCTGACAACCTGGTCAGAAAGTACAACTCTGTCTTGTCCTCGTCTCTTGATCTACATGCCCCGCTTTCTCTCTGCCGCCCTCGCCCTTCTAACCCTAGACCCTGGCTAAATTCCCACACGCGCATGCTGCGTTCCTCCACTCGTTCCTCTGAACGCCTCTGGAGGAAGTCTCACACTCTCGCAGACTTCCTTCACTACAAATTTATGCTATCCTGTTTCAACTCTGCCCTCTCGCAAGCTAAACAAGCCTACTTTTCTGCACTAATCAACATGCACAAGTCTAACCCACGCCGACTGTTCTCTGTCTTTGATACTCTACTCAAACCACCCTCAGCTGCCTCTCCTTCCTCCATCTCCGCTCAGGACTTTGCTGACTATTTTAAGGAAAAGGTGGAATCCATACGGCAGAACATCCCCTCTGTTTCTTCCCCCCATCCTACACCTCTTCCTAACTCTCCTGCTGCCTTCCTTGAGTCTTTTTCCACTGTCTCAGAGGAGGATGTGTCGCTGTTGATCTCCTCTTCTCCCTCTACCACTTGCCCTCTTGACCCCATTCCCTCCCATCTCCTAAAACCTCTAGCTCCTACTATAATCCCTACACTTACACACATTTATAACTCCTCCCTCTGCTCTGGAACCTTTCCATCCTCCTTCAAACATGCAACAGTCATACCATTACTCAAAAACAGCAAGCTTGACCCTACCTGTCTTTCTAACTATCGACCTGTCTCCCTCCTGCCTTTTGCCTCTAAACTACTTGAACGTCTTGTATTCTCTCGCTTGCTCCATTTTCTCAACACCTATTCTCTCCTAGACCCTCTACAATCTGGCTTCCGCACTGCTCACTCCACCGAAACAGCCCTCACTAAAATAACTGACGACCTCCATGCTGCCAAAGACAGAGGTCATTACACTCTGCTCATATTATACCGGATGGTGGTGATTTATTCACGACATGCTTTTAACTTCCTTACCCTTGTGAGTGATATTCCTTCCCCCCTCCCCTTCCTCCTCCCTTTATTAAATATACAGTTACACACTATGGGGCGTGCGCTCTCTTCTCTTTCTCCTCTACAGATTCCATAGGATGTGGTTTATCCTCTCGAGAGCAGCCGGAGACCCCCTGCACCTACGTCATTAATACCATTGACGAACTAAATCATAAAGGACTGGTTTTTCACTTCTTTATTTATTTTTCATTTAATTTTTATTTTTCCTTTGCACATATATGTACTGCGTTGATTTTAAGTTATTTTATTGATTATATGTTTATTGTTGTATACGCAGGCACTGACATTAATCACATTGTTATTTGTATTAACACTATATATAATTAATTTACCACCTATATACCCATTGAGGCGCTGCTTTTTCTTCTTTTTGTTAGTTCCTATATTTAACCCACAAGCAGCTGCCCATATTCTTATTAGGGAGGGGTATACAACCAGTGCCTGAAATATGATGCAATCAGCTAAGGAGAGGATCTCCAGAAGGAGTGGCCTCATCTCTTCAGTGGTCATTGAGGATAATATGGATACTGAGTGTAAAATTGATATTAAAGGTAATTTTTTCAAATTAGAAACTTTAATGAAAGAGGAGATGAGACATTGGTGGGACGCATATTCCTTACAGGATTATGTAGACCGTAAAATTATCCCAAGAGGTTTAAGGGTTACTAAGTCCCCTACATTTGAAACCAATGAAGATTTTACCAGAGAATGGAATGAAACACTAGACAGGTGTTCATTCTCATTAATGAAGCTTTAAATAGATTTTAGAGATACGAAGGTTAAAGAATTAGAGATAGAAATTGATACAATTCAAGTTTTATTAAAACCTTATTGTGACACTGAGGAGTTTAAGGAATTTGATGAAAAAACTAGCAAGAGAGTAATGACCTTTGAAAAAGAAGTCATTGAGAGAAAAGACAGTAAACTCAGTCGTGATAAAGACGATTATGCCACTAATAAAGTGAGGGTCTGGAAGCGGACACAAAATCAAAATTATAATTATAGAAGAAGAGGGAGATATAGTTCAGGTTCACGTACACGAGGAGGTAATCATTATCAGTCCAGAGACACGTCTAGTCACACCCCATCCCATCAGGCAGGTCACCGGGGTCCTCAAGGTTCCTCTCGAGGCTCCACCGCCCCCTCCTCAAGCGGTGGATATTCGGTCCTCGAGGTGGAACCTCTTCCAGAAGACATCCAGGAAAGAGACACCCCTGATGTGCAGGATGTGAGTGGGGTGTTTACTAACAATGGTAAGGGTGCCAGATCAAAAGATCCTAAAATGATACAAAAATCTACACATTTTTTAGACTAAACTCCAAGACAGGAAAAGAAAACAAAAGGGAAAGACGTGGACAAACCTTACCCTCTTTGGGACCGCGAGGCCCCAAACAGACCATCTGGTCAGGGAAAAAGAGGAGCAAAGGAGTTAGAGCAGGGAGGGTTGTCCAGAGGAAGAAGGAAAACAGACGAAGATTAGCACTACCGACAGTTAGTAATATTATTAATCTTTCATCTTCACCATTATCCACACACGAAACATCATTATTAGAGAGGGGTTTATCCTTTGCCCCCAACACAGGTCCCAATGCATTCCAACTGTTTATAGATTTAAATAATTTTATTAGAAAACTTACTTTAAAGAGGTACTATAATATTCAGGAAACAAATGCTAAAATAACCAATCCTGTTTCTATTTTCAACATGCAGGAAGAAATTTGTATTGAGGCTTTGACATCTCTCCTGAGGGAGTCGGGTTCCACTTCTGGATCACAAGAACATATTGACAACTTTGAGTTGTCTATCCATCTAATCAGTTCCTTGGACATAGACTTGGAGGAAGATTTGAGCATCATGCACTCACCATTCAGACCCAGGTCAGTCTTTTTCCCATATCAGTCCAAGGGTGGATTTGTGGACACATTTTACAATCTTGTACTCCGTGACTTTGAGTCAATGTGTTCCAAGTCCACCAAGATTAGAAACAATTTAACCACTAGTGAACTGGACGCATTAAACATATTAAGGCCTAATCATGACATTGTCATCCGACAGGCCGACAAGGGTGGGGGCATAGTCATCCAGGACTTCACTGCGTATCTCATGGAGGCACGCAGACTCCTGGGTGACATGGCCTCATATACTGTGTTGGAATCTGATCCGGTTGATAACTATCAATTGTTGCTGAAGGAACTTCTCACCAATGCACTGGGGGATGGTATTATTTCAAAATTGGAATTTAATTTTTTATTCACTTCACATCCACGCACTCCCATCTTTTATCACTTACCAAAAATTCACAAGTCCTTGCTCAATCCCCCTGGTAGGCCCATTGTTTCTGGGATCGAGTCGATGACGTCGGGCCTGTCCCAATATGTTGATTATTATCTTCAACCCTTTGTAGCTCAGCTCAGGTCACATATTAGGGACACGCTCCATGTCATCGACTCGGTCTCAGATATAAAATGGAAGTCCACCTATCTATGGGCCACATGTGATGTGGCATCCCTTTACACATGCATTGACCATGCCAGGGGGATTGAGGCCATTAAATATTGGCTTGACAAGGACTTATCATTTCCAGATAAACACAAACAATTCATTTTGCAAAGTATTCATTTCATTTTAACGCACAATTATTTTTTATTTGATGACACTTTTCACTTGCAAATCTGTGGAACGGCAATGGGCACGAGGTTCGCCCCTAGCTACGCCAATCTCTTCATGGGTCACTGGGAAGAGACATGTATTTGGCTTAACCAACAGCTCGGGCCGGCCTCGTGTACTACGGCCGTTTCATAGATGACATCATTATCATTTGGGATGGTGAAGAGTCAGTGTTTTCTAGTATTTTAAGTTCCTTCAGCGATAATCAATTTGGACTTAAATTTACATTTACAATTGACGCAGTATCAACAATATTTCTCCTTACAGCAGATTCAGACCTTAATATCATCACTACCCCTCACTTTAAGTCTGTATCTGTTAACAGCTATGTTCATGCGTCCAGTAATCACCACAAACGGTGGCTCAACAATATTCCTCTGGGGCAGTTTCACAGATTACGTAGAATCTGCACCAGAGATATTGATTTTTTGAGTCAGTCTGATATACTTGGGGAAAAATTCTTGTCCAAAGGTTATGATCCCGTTCTGGTGTTCGACTCCCTCAGCAAAGTTGGTTCTATGGACAGGATAGACTTACTTAATAAGTCTAAAATTAAATCTAAGAAAGCAATACGTACCAGTTATGATGCTCCGAGAGAATCATTTAAGACCGATTCATCTACTGTGAGGTTTATTACCACATATAATCAGTCCTCTAGATCCATTGATAAAATTCTCAATAATCACTGGAGCATTTTAAAGTGTGATCCCCATTTGGGGTCCTTCCTGTCAGAAAAAGCTTCAATAGTATATAGGAAGGCAAGAAGCATTAAAAGTATTCTGGCCCCCTCCAAACTTAAGAAAGTTCAATCATCTACACTTTCTAGTAGGGGCCCTGTGGGGAATCATAAATGTGGACGCAGTAGATGCATTACATGCAGACTCATTCTCAACAAATCACAATTCTTTTCAGCTATCAGAGGGACCACACATCTCATTACAAGTTATATTAACTGTTTAAGTACGTACATCATTTATCTTATTCAGTGTGGTTGCGGTCAACAATATGTTGGTCGCACCACTAGGTCCTTGGGTACTCGCTTCCTGGAGCACAGGAGAAATGTCTTAAAAGGATTAAATACACATAGTATTTCACGACACTTTAAATCCAGACATAATCAGGATCCCAAGTCCATGACCATCATGGGACTTGAGAGCATTTCTCCAAGTGTTCTAGGGGGCAATCAATTCAAGACCCTCTGTAGATGGGAAACATTTTGGATCCACCAGTTGGGCACCCTGAGCCCTGGTGGATTAAATGAATGTCTTGATGTTAGCACGTTGGTCTGATTCCTTCAGATGGGGAAACCCTCCCTGGTTTCTAATCTCCTCTGTAGTCCTCTGTCATCCATTTGTCCAGGTCTCTCCTAGACCCTTTCCTGATCTTGGTAGCTGGCACTAGTTACATGTGAAAGTATATTCACCTATAACCATCATGTGTTTATGTACTGTCCAGTTCTATTTAATTTTAGGACACATTTATTTTTAATATATATCCCTTATTATATAATATATGTATACACATGATTTTCACAATATATATAATTATAATATGTCAACACACATAACTTAGTAAATCCACACACACGTTCACGGTTGAACATAAGACTTGGCTTAATAGTTATTATATGTTATTCTACATTCACATATATACACATTTTTATAACACTAAGTTTGCATTCCGTATATTATACACTTAACACATTAGTTAAGTAATATTATTTACTTATAGTTCACACACATTAGTTTTTCTCTCCCTCTCTTCTTAAAAAGATTTGCCCATTAACAATATATAATATGATTCTGTCACTTTGGTGCATTGTTGTATATGTGTATATATGTAATTACGTGTATACATGTACATATATATGTATATATGATCAGATATGAAAATGGGTATACCTATTGATTATGCTTCAAATATTTGATATATGTCTATCTCTCCATTCATCTCCTTGTTTTGTATTCAATGTATTTCAGTCAATGTTTTATTTTATGTTTTGTAATTTATGTTTTAATTAATGGATTTTATTTAATCAATTTGTAGAAATGAGTAAATAGAGTTTTAGTCCACCTTGACCGCATTGTGTAATATACTGTGTTGCCAACATTGAGTCTCTAATATAACCTTCAGTATAGACATTATGATTATCCACATCAATTTTTGGAAACCACCATAGAGATATTTGTACATATGTTTATATTTATATATATACAATTCATTTATAGTCTAAATTATTAAGAATATATATGTAATTATACAATCAATTTATTCATTAATTATATTATTTCCTTAAATTGCAGTGATACGTTCTTCATTGCATCTTTTATCATTAAATGTCTATTTCCTTGTAATACCCACAATCTAAGTTAAGCCCACTGAAATATATGTATATTTTTATGATTTAATCCTTTATTATTGTATATACAGTCACCATCGTGGTTTTTAACAGTTGATTAAGCCTTCTTTAAAGTAACATCCCATTCAGCTGTTTTAGGGGTTGCTAGGTTACGAAATATATATATATATATACTTCATGAGTTCAGCCCCTTCCCATCACCCTTTGAAAAAGTCGCCCGAGAGTGACGAAACGCGTCAGGGAGCGTCATCACGCATTACGTCACGGACATTACGTCATCACGTTGTGCATGAACAGGCCGGTTCGTGCGTTTAACAGCTTGAGGCCATATAGCTAGGAGATTTTCTGAGGACTCCAACCCGATTCCGGCACACTTCATCCACGCTTGGAAAATATCCTGATGATCACGGATCCTTCATTATCCAGAGACTGACGGACATCAGAGACAAGCAAAGATACCGGATGGTGGTGATTTATTCACGACATGCTTTTAACTTCCTTACCCTTGTGAGTGATATTCCTTCACCCCCCCTTCCTCCTCCCTTTATTAAATATACAGTTACACACTATGGGGCGTGCGCTCTCTTCTCTTTCTCCTCCTTATATATATCCCTTGGTTACCATTGAAGCAAGTAATAAAACATGTTTTTACCATTATTGAGTAATACGTTTGCTTTATGAAACCCCTTTAGGGTACAGATAAATACAGTAATAGCCAATGCATTTTTTGGTAAATGCTTGTTTTCTATTGACTGTTATTTTTTCTATTTCTGTTTATTGTTTGGATTAAATTGTTTAGAATTTGGGTGGCTTGTTTTTAGTACATTTTAGGATTGGTTAGCTTTTTTAATTATTTATTTGTTTTGTTGGCTACTGTTTTTAATTAATTAATTGTTTTGTTGACTAGTGTTGTAAATTAATTAATTGTTTTGTTTGGCTAGGGTTTTTTTTTTTTTAATAGTTTGCTTTGTTAGTTGTTTATTTAATTGCACTGTTTTGAAATAACATAATAGTAATAATTTAGCTATTTTGGTGATAGATAATTATTTGTGATGTGTACTATTAGGCTATTTAGTTTTTTATTGTTGGGGTGTTTAGGCACTTCTGTATTTCTGTGATTGTTGTGTATTTTTGGCCTTAATTATTTTTATTAGGTAGACCATTGAGTGAAAAAGTGGCTTATCATGCCCATATTATATGGCTATGATATACCACTGTGACAATCAATGGGTACAGAGTGGTATAGTGGGTCCGGGGTTGGTGGTTAAGCTTCCAGGGTGGGTAGCGTGTTACGGGTGTTAACCCCTTAATTACTATAGTGGTTATTAACCGCTAAGGGGTTAGGGGCCATTAGATTGTATTATTTCTGGCAACGGAGGACATGGCCCTGCAGTATACTGATGAGGGTGCCCTTCATGATGGCAGGGGTAAGTTGAACGTTTTATTTACTTTATTTATGCTGGCTGGCTAATGTTTGATTTAATAATGGACAAATTAGCTATTATCCATATCTGGATAATAGTTATTTTGCCCATTACTGTACTGTACATTTGGGGTAGGGGGTGTATTTATTGCAATGTATTCCACATTTTGTTTGCAACAGGATTGGTACCGCAGGCCTGTGGGGACCACCCAAGGGCCCCCAGACACCCGTGTGGACCACCTGGGAGCCCCTAGACACACATGGGGACAACCTGAGGGCTCCCAGACACCCATGGGGACCACCCCTAGGGCCCTCAGACACCCACAGGACCACCCGAGGGCCCCCAGACACCCGCAGGGACCACCCCAGGGCCCCCAGACACCCACAAGGACCACCCAAGGGCCAACCAGACACCTGCAGGGACCACCCAAGGGCCAACCAGACACCTGCGGGGAACACCTAGAGGCCCACGGACACTCGCGGGGACCACCAGGCAACCCCCCACCAGCGTGGTATCAATCCTGTGTATAAAAAAATGCTTTTATGTTGGGGTCACTTGGGGTGGGTTGTGTATTAGCAGTTAGCCGCTAGGGTAATGAAGTTGCCTGTAAATGCATTTTTATTGCATGGGATTCATGCTGGAGGTCTCCGGTGCTGATAAAAAATGCTTTTTTTTGTCCCCTCTCACCGCTTCTTGGCAGCTTCTCACCACCTTCCTGCCAATTTTTTCTGGCGGGATGATTTTGAGAGCAAATCTCAATTCTAGAGCCATGATTAGTATCAATGAGCTAATCGGGGCTACTAGAATTGCAAGTTTGGAAATCTGCCGATAAGTATCTTATCGCCGTTTGTTTGGCGATTATTATTTTTTTTTTTCACAGAAATTTTTTTTGACGATAAGGGCTTTGATTGGCGACTTATCGGGGCTTACTGAATAGCAGTAGGCATATTTGACGAAAAGGCCTCAATAAGTGGCTTATCGGCGCTTAGTGCATAGGCCCCAGAGTGTTTTAGTTGTGAGCAGATTTTGTTTGGAGAAGCAGCTTGAGAAGAAGCTGTGTGCAACTGGAAGAAGTTGCAGTGGACTCTGCAGGAAGAAAGCACAGGGTAAATCTCTTTAGGACGGTCCCTGCACCTAGATTTATAGGGTAACTCCAGTTTCCCAGTTGTAATTTTGTGTGTTGATTTACTGTAAATAGTTGTGGATAATTATGTTCCAATAAATTAATTTGATAAACTCTGTGTTTCTGTCTGGCGAATTGATCCCTAGTGTGATAGTCCTGGTCTCCCGTGTGTCCACGATGTCCTTGGAAGAAACTATATCAACATATTCTTAAGATTTTAAAACCTCCTCCTAGTAATCATTAGTCCCGAGTCCAGAAAATGGCTCAGATCATCATCTTGCACAAGGATATTCCAGTGTTTCAAAATGTTGTTTAATCTCTGTCCACTGTCTATCATATGGGCCAATACACCAAATTATATTTGAATCTTGTTTGACAGCCCTATCTTTGAACAGATAAGTTAGCTCTGTACTGAGTATTCTTTAATAAACTCTTTTCCGAGTTTTACAGCTATATCCACCATTAAGGATATTTCCCTTAAATTAATGGAAACAAATGTAAACAAGGAAGGATTTTTTTTACATTTCTTTCTGAACTTTGTCTTAATCTACTTCTTTTACCAGGTTAAGAATGAAAGCAAAAAATTATATACATTAAAAGTTTGAAGGATGGTCAGACACACTTTACAAATTTGACTGGTTAATTTCTATGCCTAGGCTGAGTGCTTTTTATCCAGGTATATGGACTGCACTGGTTGTCCCCAGATTGCATAACACAATGATTTCTCCATCCTTTTTCTTGTCTTACAAAGCAAACAGAGGTTCAATTGTTCTCTAGTAAGCCTCCATATGTAGTTGAAAGCCATGATTTTCTGGTAGACTTTCCCCTACTGTGAAGTGTTCTGCATCACACTGGGATTTGTGCTGATTTAATAATGACTTAGAAAAAAAAGGAACAATAAAGACCTATTTATTTGACAAAACTTTGCTTCACATGTCTTCATTGATAATTGTAACTCAAAAAAAGAATTATTCCTTAAATGCCAATCATTCTATACTGTACCATTAATACATGTAGAAAATGTTCAGTTATTTTTAAGGTGGCTCATTGAAGCTTAAAGTAGAAAGTTGCCTTCATTCTTCTGTACCCTACTAATACAGTAAGCGTTCAGTATGAATATTGTGAAATGTAAAGCAGTATGGACAAATTTCAGATGAGTGTTAATTTTTGCCTATCAAAAAGCAATGAAGCAATCAAAAAATATCTAAGGAATGAATTACTCTGCATAATAAATAGACTGCTTAAACAGTTCAAACAAATGTTTACCAAAATAATAATTAGTGATACCACTGCATTACATTGGAGTACATTACATTTTCATCCTAGCCATTCAGGGTCACTTTTAAGCTTAAAGCAGTAAGTTGATAAAGGAAGCCCTGGAGCCATTAACACAAGAGTAGCATTACTGCGACTCCGAATGACCTGCATCCAGGCTAAAAAAAAGTATGTTTAAAGGGAAATAAATTATAGATCAGATGTGGTTGGAGAAGTGTAGAGCATGAGGTTCAGCCAGAAGAAGACTGTAGGAAATGGGTGGAGCACTAAGGGGAAATGAGATATATGGAAGTCAAATATTTTCGTGTTCTTTGACCAAATCAGGTAATAACACCATTCCACACCCTTAAAATAATGAAGTTAAAGCTAGGTTGGAAAGGTTTTATGAAATGCAGAATCTATTTTAAGCATGCTACTTCTTTTATGTTATGTCCCACTGGAAATAATGGCAATGTTTCAATGTTTAGAATAAGGACCTTGCCAGAGGAGTGCACTGAAGATCTTCTTTAAATAAATGCACATTTCATCAATAGTGAAAACAGAAAAAACTTGCTCTCAATGTGGTCTGTGCTGAAAATAGTGACTTAAAAATAAATTAACAATACAACCTGATAGGTGAAGTTTTATGCTGCTGATCAGTGGGAATGGTTCAGACACCAAGCTACATAGAAACAGAAAGAGAACAGCGCAAAAAAACCATTGTGTAGTATATTTAAATAATTTTATAAAATGTGAAGGTGAGTATTGCACGTACATCAAAAAAAAGGGTTAATAGCAAGACATGTTAGGGACATGTTACCACTCGGCAGGCACAACAGGATGCAGGCACCAGGAATTCGACGTCCTCCCTCAAGATGCTGGTATCTGGATGCAGAGTATACAGCTTAGCGTTGGGGAACCTTCCCGCGCCTTCACGGAGCTCACAGCAGTTGTTTTCAGGGGTAGATCGCCGCGTCTCTTCCTGGTTAGTCCACGTTGGCGTGTGACGTCATCCGGCAGCGTCTCTCGGCCGGTCGCGTCTTTAGTGCGTCACTCCTTAGCGATATGCAATCGGGCGGTATAGCAAGTCCCAGACAAGTCCCACAATGAAACAAATGTCCAAATACAATGCCGCAATGGGGGTATATGTAAAAAATAAAGGAACGCGCCCTCTCCTACGCGTTTCGTACTTTTCGTACTTCTCGTCAGGGAGTACGAAAGTAAGAAACCTCGTAGGAGAGGCCGTTCCTTTATTTTTTACATATACCCCCATTGCGGCATTGTATTTGGACATTGTTTCATTGTGGGACTTGTCTGGGACTGCTATACCGCCCGATTGCATACGTCTAAGAAGTGACGCACTAAACGCGACCGGCCGAGAGTAGCCTGCCGGATGACGTCACACGCCAACGTGGACTAACCAGGAAGAGACCGGGCGATGCTACCCTTCCAAAACAACTGCTGTGAGCTCCGTGAAGGCGCGGGAAGTTTCCCCAACGCTCACTGTAACTCTGCATCCAGATCACCACTCTGAGGAGGACTCGAATTCCTGGTGCCTGCATCTGTTGTGGCCTGCCGTGCGGTACATGTCCCTAACATGTCTTGCTATTAACCCTTTTTTGATGTACGTGCAATACTCCCTTCACATTTTTAAAATTATTTAAATATACTACACAATGGTTTTTTTGCGCTGTTCTCTTTCTGTTTCTACATTTCATCAATAGTTTTATACTTTCTTTTACCAAAGAACGTTGTGGGTTCAAATTATTCTTCAACCTGTAAGTAACATTGTATAATGTTAGACAGAGTAATGTTATATTTTGTAATGCCTTTTGTGGTAAGGGCAAAGAATTCAAAGTGCTTTCAATTGTTTTCATATAGGAAGTGAAAAGCAAGAAATCTTTGTTTTTAAAGTACTGTAAGTCAATGTATTTTTAAACACAAAAGAGATATATGTTCTTGTTTGTAAAAATGTACTGATATTCAATACTGCCATTCACCAACACCTCTGACCACTACCAACCATTCTCACAACAGCTCATGTATCATTCAAAAAACACAATCAGCAGCAGTTCCCATGAAGCGCTCAAACAGCATTCAGTCAAACACAGGTAAATGGAGGCCCTGAGGGAAAAACATATGTAAAGAGGAAGCAAAAGCAGAGTGATTGGATTTAGCTCTGATAATATAAAAGCTAATGAGTATAATATTTTGAGATAATGACATAAACCTATTTTTCAGTTTACTAGGGATTAAATCTCTGGAGAAGATAAAGCTCAATGAAGATGAAATTCTGTAATATACTACATTATTGCCTATTAAAAAGGGTCACACTTCTTTTTACAGGGTACATCATGTATTTTTCAACAGTGGCATATTAAATGGATAATAAAAGAAATTCTAGCACTGAAGAACAAGGTTGTGCTTTAAATACTGACTTAATATAATGCCTACCCACTAAAATAGGGTTATAACCAGCAAGGTATTTATTGCCTAAAAATAATTTTCTCTACTCGTATTTAGTTGATGTTGCGACATACAGAGTGCAGGAAGTCAGGGTACTTTTACTATTTCTGAAAAGTGGAGAGTGAGGGTATTTTGGTTATGGGAACTGCTTCCAATAATGTGTTACTTTATAAACACACTACAGTACTATTTAATTAACTTGAAGCTGTGTGCACCAAAGCAAACTATTCATTTTTTTAGTCATTCGTTTTCTTTTTTTTATTCAACAGGCTGAAAATGCGACAAAAATTCTTTATATTTACCATTTGAACGGTTTACAAGATACAAAAAGCCTAACAGTTTTGCAAGAGTTCTGTTAAAAATGAAAATACATGCATCCTCACATCATATTAGGCAGCACAGACTAGCATTATGTTGACCTAGATGATTGGATTTCAGCTAAACCTATTCATGCAAACGTCTTCTACAAGACATCTTCTTAGTTTTTACCATTTGACATGGTTGAGCAAGAGACGTGTAAGTACAGTACATGATCATATTAGTTTAAAAAGTGTTGGGAGGAATTGTTCAGTTTAAATATCCATGTACTTAAGCTTAGTTTTTTTTTATCATTTGCCTTTTTTCCCCTGGGTTTGGCCTAAACAATGAAAATACTGCCAAGTGCCTTTCAAAATCAAATGGTACAAGTTAGGCATGTGCAATATTTATGGTTGAAACATGCTGGGCATTTGTGCTAATGATTATGTAAATACAGCTTTTAATGAGACGCTGCAACCGCAAGACATCACATAGACCAATTAACTTTAAACATAATTAGCACATTTTTCCTTTAGAACTGTAAATCCAGTTTACAATCAAATTTATTTATTTTTAACAAATCATTGCAGCATGTATGAAGAATCCCTCTTTCAATAACCATTATTTAGCTGACTCATTTATGCTTGCGTATTTGTGGATTCGCTTCGACAAGTTGGTATAATATTAACACCAATTTAAATCATAGTTTAGTTAAACATCATACATTTTTCACTCCAGTCGTGATTGTACGCATATAAAGATTAATGTACAGTAGGTGCAACCATTCATTCACAGTGAGACTGGTGCAGCCATTACGTTGCACATGATATCAGTTTCTCATTCGTGAATTGCAATTTCATAAATATACTCCAACATGAAAAATAAAGGAAAATTATATGATTGCTGATATATTTTGTGTATGTTATATGACATTTTTGAATGAAAGTGAGGGAATTTAGTTATGTGTATTTTGTAATACTACTACTAAAATAATAAGTAGCCATATTAATCATAAAGATTTGTATATTAGTGGTACATTTTAACAAACCAAAAGAGAGCTTTTCATGCATGCAATAGTAAGTAATAGTAGTACATTTTTTTTTTATATACAGATGCATCGGCCGTTATTCGAACATTTCACCAAGCCGTTTTCATGTGCTCTGCTGTATTCACGCTGGCAACCACACCAGATTTCTTTGGGTGCAATTCTTCGCGTATCCGTGGCAGAAATGAATGAATTGTAATGTGTACAGTACTGTCCTTCTGTGCTACTGTGTCAATTTGCAGGTGTTTAAAAACCTAAAAACACTAAAATGCCATTTTCTGCACTCGATAAAAACACGAGTCAACACGCGTCTGAAGGCGGTACGGTTGGAAGGAATCACGCGCCATGAAATGGGTATTCCGAGGTATACAACGCGTGAAATGTTCGAATAACGGCCACTGCATCTGTTTCTGTAGTTTATTGGACCTCTTCTTTAAACAATGATAAAATCACCCAATAGAATGCTAGAAGCTGTACAAATTGGGATACTGTATCTTGATATATTAAATAAAAATTAAACATGCAAAAATATTGCAACTTAAAATAAGCGGTTAGTTTCTGAGAAAAAAAGAAGCGTGTAGTTGAAAAGAAAATCTTTAATTAAAGTATTCAGGTACAGTAGTGAGATTATCATGAACTACTGTACCATATGCTATGTATACCCTATGGCAGGAGTATGCAAACTTTTTTGTTTGCATCCCCCCTGCTTGCTCTCCCCTCTGATCGTGCCCCCTTACCTTTTCTCTGGCATCGGTGGTGTCTTTTGACGTTATAACGTCATGTGACGACATGTTGCCATGGCAACATGTTACCATTTGACCCACAGTGTCATTTGATTCCGCTTTATCATGGCGACGCGTCGCCAGAAGCCACCAGAGACATGGTAAGAAATATACAGAGGCCTCGTGTGCTCCCCCAGCATTTTATTTAAATGTTGTGGGTAAGAGTGTGGGGCCTCTCTAAGCGCCACCCTCCCGCCCCCCTCTGGGGTGCACCCTAGTTTGTGCACCCCTGCCGAATGGTATATGTTTTTTAGTGCCATTTTGCCCATTTTGCTGCTATGCTGCATTAATGTCGCTGCTGAATAAAAGCTGACTAGATAAAACTTCTCATAGACCAGTCTTTCGCCTCACCAGCCTCTCACAATGGTATATGATTAATAATTAGATTTAAAAATATATACATTGTCTGTACATCATTAGTTTTATGTGCCAAATGCAAGAATCCTGATTAACAAGGTTCCTACATCTGTTGCAATGTTTGATGCAATAAGCACAAAACAAATGTTTCAGTGCATCAAAGCAAACATTGTCTTCATACTGTCAGGGCTGCCGACAGATTTTCCGGGGACCAGGACTAGAGTTAAAACCGACCGAGCCCCCAGCAGTCACTAGGCCCTGGACACTTGTCCAGGCTCTCCCCCCGTCGACGGACCTGGATACTGTACATTGACATCTTAGCGTGTAGAATTCAACATGTGAAATTAGTTAAACAGCAAAACAGTATACCAGCCTGAAAGGTGTTAGTAAATCTGAGTAATTTAAAACACTGTGGTCTTTAGTAGCAACATTTCCAGGATTAATCAGGTAAAATATGATAAATAAAATGTAAGCTTGCACACATTATATTATAAATAAATGATAATATAAAACATGAATAGTGCTGTTTAAAAAGGACAACAGCTTGTTTAGTAAAAATTTGTATTAGTAAACATGCATTTAGTTTTATTTTGCCAAAAGTACGCCTTACCCAAAGCATGTCTTACTATAACCTGCTACTATTAAGCCAACAGCAATATTTATTATGGTGACAACAGGCAGATGGCCACTTAGATCATGAAAAGTTCATCCACTGTTTTTAGAAGCTAGGGAAAATATTTCCAATATAAAAGTAAATGGCAATGCAGAAAAGATCAAATGCATACAGTTAGGACATAAATTATATGATTTGGGGGGGGGGGACATTAGGGAATGCATAGCTTTCCATTCATTTGGAGAAGGGCTAGTTTCTACATAAATGCAACACTTGATGTTTAATGCTTAATGTTCAGGAGTTGAACTGAAGGCAACTGGGATTATTTATTAAACTGTGGTGGTGCCTGTCATACTAGCACATGGACCTGACCAGGTGGTTGAGGAATGGGGGACCAGTTGGTTGGCAGTTGAGGAGTAGATGGGGTGGTTAAGGAGCAGTGTGTGGTGGTGGCCCTAAGGGAGAGGAACGCTTGAGGTCTAAATGTGGAGAGAGTGGGAGACACTAGGTGCCTCAGGTATAGAGCAGCAAACAGGACTGTAAGAGACCTGAGGGAGAGCAGAAGGAATGCTAGGGGAGAAGAGTCAGATATCCAGCCACTACCTCATCAGTTGCCCCCAACACTTGCTTTCATCCTGTTCCTCACGTGGTGCTTAATGACCCATGCCTGTTGACATCTCACATTCCTCCCTGTATGCCGGACCTGCTGAATTAATCAATGCAGTGAGGTGTTCTGGATGATGACATGTGAGCAGCATAATCCAGTTGACTACCACCACTTTCTTCAATAAGTATGGTGGAATGAGGAAGACGATATATTCCAAATAAATATTGGCTGAATGGGCCCTAAGGTGTTTTCTGGCACTTGAAGGTGTTTTGTAGCGTAGCATAAGCACCACTTAGTAAATATGAGCCATGATCCACATTAACTCAGTCTAGAGACTAGTGTAGCCAGGCCCCCTTTCCCTCCCTTACTTCCGATGCGGGAGTGGAGAATGGGGAGGCTACAGCTGCATTGTGGCTGCTTGGTGGTGCGAGCAGACCCAACAGGAGTAGGGAGAGTTGTGCGGCATTCAAGGGCTCCGGTGCTCGGAGGCAGATCCCAAGTAAGGGCGCCACCATGTTGGATCAAGCGCAGGCGCAGAGAGGACCAGGGTAGCGGAGGCCATCTTACCATAGGCTCTGCAGGGGAACTACATATTCCAGCATGCTCTGGAAGATAGCTACATGTGACGTGCCACAGCCAATAGGGCTTCCAGGATCCCCTGAGGTACAAGAGATACATTTGGCGCACTTGGACCGCGTGCTGGAGTTGGAGACAGAATACAGAACGGGAAGGTAGTGTCTGGGTGCCAGTGGCTCCCGAACTAGGCCAGATAGGCTCCAACCACGATAAGATTGTGGCTGCTACAGGGAAAGGCCCTCAGATGAGGACATTTCTCCAGTAGCCTTGATAGTATTAGGCATTAGTGACAGGACGCCGTGCGGTGACTTGCAGCCTGTGGTTTGGCACCAGACTACCTACGATATAGACTCGTTAAGGTGAGACCCTTCAACGGGAGTTCACCCCATGCAGAGGCATTTCACCCCTCATCCCTTGGGTCTGCACGAGATGGAGGCCCTGTCACCGTAAGTACGAATCAGTTATACCACAGAAGCCTGTTCTGATATCCCCTACAATCATGCGGAAGACTCAGATCAAATGTAAGCCAGCAGGTATGCATCACCCTCCCTGTAGCTGCAGTGAAATCTCCCACTGGGGGGTGGGGGGGGCATGGGCTATATAATTAATAACATTGTGTAATAACCACACCATGCCAAATTAAGTGATTTAAAGAGGCACAATTAGGCATTGATTAAATAAAGTTTTTAAGCTGTATTTCTAAGCATTTACTGAACAAACTGATAGAGAGAGTTATACAGTATGTTAATCAAACTACATTATATCCCTTCAAATATTTTATATCCCATCCTTTAGCACCTATATTAAGGGCCTATGTACTGAAAAACATTTTTTACATTATTTTGTGCTTCAAAATGTCAGTGCTAAAAAGTAGCACCAGCCTTTTAAATGCAGCAAAACACTAAGCACTACATATTTTATTTATTTATTTGTTTGTTCTAGGATTGAAGGAGCGGGTCTCCAGGGCTGAACTGTGTTAATTTCAGCTCCAGGAACCCCCTGCTTTCAGAGATACTTGCCTCCGTAGAGGGTGCCGGTATCTCTGTGGAGTTTAAATGTCCAGGTCACACAGACCAATAGGAAGTCAGAAGAGATGACATCACGGCTTCCTTTTGGCCTGCGGGACATTGTATGTATATCTGTAGGTATGTATCTCTAGAAGCAGCACATTTAAGCTCCAGAGACCCCCTGCTTCAATCCTATAACAAAAAAATTAAATAAATAAAAGATGAAGTGCTTAGTGTTTTGCTGCATTAAAACGGTTTGTGCTACTTTTTGGAAGAAAATAAAAAAATATGTTGTGCACTGTGTTTTGCGGCTTTAAAATGTGTATCCTATGTATGAAGGCTTCATACTGTACATATGAGACAAAGTTCATTTTTTGAAATACATTTTTGACACGTCATGTTGAATATCTGAACAAAAAATAGATCCAGCACTCAAAACAACGAAATCGAAGCAAAAAATTGTTATCAAAATACATTTTGATGCCTCCATCTGTTCCATTGAGAGCAATTCAAAAACTGGGCACTGTAAACACATAAAATATTTTTTAATATTACAAAAAATACATATTACCATATTTCCAGCAGGACTTTCATCACGACGGGCATATCTGATGAATACAATTTAAATTAAAACATCATGTGAATTTGTTTTGTATTTAATACTAATTATTAGTGTAATATTATTTACAATAGCCATACTGTGAAAATAAATTTCGGACACCTATATAATGAAACCACTACCAGTGTATTTAAGTCTTACTCCAAATTGGATTTGGAGACACTTTTAACTGATTTAAATGTGGCGCACATATACAGTACTGTACATTCTTTTTTAGAACATACCGTTAATAGCTGTACACCAAGCACAATCCAAAACAAATGAAAAAGAAATATTCTTGACCCAGCTGCTGTAGATGGAGAGATTTGAGGTTAGTAAACAAGACTAAAGACATTGAGTTTGATACTGTAGGGCCAAATTTGCATTAAGAAAGCAGTTTGAGATGCTTATAGGTCATAGGCCTATATGTGTTTGATACATATAAATAACATTTTTTACAGTAGACTAGATTAATGTTAGGTCAGACTTGGTGGTACATACAATAGCAATAGAAGCAAGACTAGCAAATCCTGATTCACTACATTCCATTGAAATGTATGGATCTTATCTCTCCCCTAATTTGATATTCGTTATCTACTATTAACAACCAATAATTATGTCATAACAATGATTGATCATTAATAGCCATTCAAGTGTTCAAATATGACACTAGTGAATAAGCAACTCAATGTTTTTTTTTTAAAGCAAGAGAAGCAGATTATTTTATTACCGTTGATATTTTGGATCCATATTTAAAGGCTGAAACCAATATTAAAATGGCTGTTACCTCAAGGACAAAACAACTTTCTTGCACTGTGTGGGTCATTCTGAACCTTCATTTAATGCAGCACCCCTCCCCCAGAAGTTGATATGGGTTTAACTCATAATGTTAGTATCCTGCTCTTTTTAATTTACAAAAAAACATGATTTTTTTAATCTGTAGCAGTACATTTTGGACTGCACTGGGCCCTAGGGTGAGCTCCATTTTTACACTCCAGGCACCTAATATTGTAATTGTTTATGCAGAAGAGGAAATAATTATTTTTGCTAAAAAAAATTCTTAGAGAACCTAGGTAAAACAATCCTTCATTTTAACTGCATTTGTAAATTATATTGTATGTTCTCTCTATCCCCCTTCTCTCTCTCCTCCACACATACACTCCCCTCTCCCGTTTTCCTCTCTCTCATCCCTTTCTCTCTTCTTCCCCTCATTCTATCTTCCCCTCCCCCACCAGTCTCTCTCACTCCCCCCCTCATCTCCCTCACTCCCCCTCCCCTCATCTCCCTCACTCCCCCCTCGTTTTTCTCACTTCCCAAGTCCCTACCTGTGGAGCAAGGGGATCCATGTTAACAGCAGACACGGGAACTCTTGACTGACTACTGGGTCGGACCCCTGGTGCGAACTATGCCACCTGCCCTCCTCTGCCTCCACCGCTACCCCCCTCTGTCACACCCCATGCCTCTTTCCTGCTTCCTCCCCCTTTCTCTCCTCCACACACACTTCCTTCTCCACTTCTTTCCTCCACATGCACTCCCTCCCACTCCTCCACAAGCCCTCAATCCTCCACACGCCCCCCGTGTGCCCACTATACTGCTGGATTGTAGTGAGATACCCGGTATTGATGCATAGTGAAAATCCCCCCAAAATAGAACACAAACATGCAAAAGCATAAAGTAAAGTATACAAATAATGTTTTGCTTGCTAAATTTTATGCGTGCCCAAAACTGCTAACTTCAAGGAACTTGATACAAAGAGCCCCTGTTGTATGAATGACCCATATAATGTTAAATTAAATCAGGTACAATATATGGCTTTTTATTCACGCCTTAAAAAAAAAACAATTGTGGCATATGGCTAGGTCTACAATGATATCATATTAGTTAAATAACACAAGTCCATCAATAAAACTAATTAGATAGTGTGTGTAATTGGGCTAAAAAGAGGCTGATACAAAATATAATGGATTCTTCTCTGGCTAATACATTAAGCAAGAATTACAAAAAAAAATCACACCAGAGGAGGCAAAAGTCTAGTTCTGGGCAGCTAGTCAATTTCTGTGAAGCATTCAATTTTCAATTTACTTGCAATTTATGTGCTGGCTGTATTAATCACTAATTTTTTAGATTGTTAGAAAGCTTGATAACTCATCTAAAAAACAAACAAAAGAGCTGAAAAAAATACTGAGAATATCAGTTTCATTTATTGGAATATTCGCCAATGCATGACAAGGATCAATGAACAGTGTAATTATTTATAGCCTCAAATTCACTAAAGATATCTACAAGTATATTCCTTTTTTCACAGAATATAGAAGATGTCTAATAGTTTTCTTTTGGGATATAACCACTTTAGAAAATTATATTAGAGTCAAACGTATCCCAAGGGGTCTCCGCATGAAAAAGATGCCTTCTTTTGGATTCATTAATAAGGAATTTGAACTCCATTGGAGAAAAATACTGAATGAGAGTTCAAAAAAACTAATGGAACTTATAATAAATACAAAAATAAGTGAAAAGGCAACTTTGGCAAAAGAGATCAATACCCTTAAAAAAGAGCTTAATACATTTTGTACAATGGAGCAATTCCCACACAATGATAAAATCCTGTTACAGAATATAGAAAAGATGGAGAAGGGGGTAATACTGAAAAAACAAGAGAATTTCTCAAGAGACAGAGGGGATTATGAAAGGAATCAGGTCTACTTCTGGGAGAGACCTGTTTCCAATCGTGAAGCCTATAGATCTAGAAACCCCACCCACTCCACACCTAATAAATGGGTACATGATGGGGGCAACATTGAACAAAGGCCCAATACTAAATCCATTCTCAAATCGCCACATTCAGACAGGAGGTCAAGTTTTGATACGGACTCATCCGACACGACAGATAGACCATCTGTGTCCTTTTATAAACATGGACATCAAGACCACAAAGATTCTGAGCGTGGCTTTTTAAATAAAAGTTATATGACTAGTACCCGAGAAGATCCTTCTAGGCTCACTACTAATACCACAAACCCACCGTCAAAAAACGGAAGAGGAGCAGAAGGGGGAAGAAAAACAGGGAAAATCACAGGATCAGACAGCAAGAGGAAGAAATATTTTTAGATACAGTACATCTAGGAATAATGTCATTAACATTTCAGATACCCCTCTTACTTTACAACAAACACTGCTGCTGAATAAAGGCCTCAATTTTGCTCCTCAAGAGAACTTTAACTTGTTTTCTACGATCATAGACCTCCAAAAGTACACCAGGAAGTTAGCTCTCAAAAAATTGTTTATTAAAAAAGATAATACTGATGTGTGTACAGATATCAATGTTCATGTTGAACCGACTAATCATGATGTATGTTCCTTTAAGGAGGATGTTTTTGGTCTTGAAATGAAATCCCTATTTCAAGAGAGCTGTACAGATGACAATATCGACACCCCTTTCTTTGGTCATGTAGACTCTGGTTTAAAGAGGAAATCTTTATTCATCCCCCATAATTCTAAGGGTCCCAGTATATCAACCTTTGAAAGGTTGGTAGAGAGGGATCTTAGAATTTTGGCCGAGGGCTTCTTTTTTTCATCGCCTAAATTTGATAATCTTTCCAGAGATGAGAGAAATGATCTTGATATCTTAAAAAATGACAAATCTATCGTCATAAAAAAGGCGGATAAGGGGGGTGCCATAATGGTTCAGTCTGCCCTTAAATATAGACAAGAAGCACTAAGGTTACTTAGTGATGGTGATTTCTATTTGAGACTGAAGACTGATCAAACTAATGATTATATCAAAGATTTACAAGATCTGTTGGCATTGGGAGATGTTTTATATGTATTGACTGCTAAAGAAAGAAATTTTCTGAATTGTTTACATCCAGTGATACCGGTTTTTCACCATCTCCCAAAGATCCATAAATCCCTCGAGGACCCCCCTGGGCGTCCTATCGTTGCGAGTATTGGATCTTTGGGAGATGCTGTCTCCAAATACGTTGACAGATTTCTTCAGCCCATGGTGCATACCTTGCCTTCTTTCATCCAGGACACTATGGCCCTTCTTATAGCATTGAAAGATATCATCTGGAGGGACGGGTATAGATGGGTTACCATGGATGTCACGTCTTTATACACCGTTATTGAACACCAACACGGTTTATTGGCTATCAATCACTATCTTGAAGAATCTTCACTTTCCATGGCACAAATTTCATTTATCACAGACTCCATTTTATTTTTACTCACGCACAATTATTTTCTGTTTGATTCACGGTTTTATCTTCAGAAACGGGGCACGGCTATGGGGAGCTCCTTTGCTCCTTCATATGCCAATCTTTTCATGGGTTTATGGGAATCCACATATATTTATGGTAGCACTAATCTTTTTCTTTCCAATATTATCTTCTATAAGAGATATATTGATGATTTGATTTGTATTTGGCACGGTGAGTTAGATAGTTTGCACTCTTTCATTCACGAACTTAACACTAATGATATAAATTTAAAATTCACATTCCATACAGATACACACTCTATTGATTTTCTTGACGTGACACTCCATGGTGACCCTAATACTAATATTAGAACAGATGTCTTTATCAAACCTCACTCCAGAAATTCCTATCTGCATGCTAACAGTAGCCATCCTAAATCTCTTATTAGAGGCATTCCTAAGGGCCAGTTCCAGAGGTACAGACGACTTTGCTCTGATAATGAATCTTTTGAGAAACATTCCAAAGAACTCAGTTCTAAATTTTTGGCTAGGGGCTATGCTGCTAATACTGTAAAAGCAGCATATATGGATGCTAAATCCATGGAACGTAATAGTTTGATCTATCAAAAGAAACAAAAAAATACTAAATTGATGGATAATCCTCTGTTTATTACTCAATTTAATGGGCAAATACAACAAATACGTTCAATTGTAAATAAACATTGGGGAATTCTCAAATTAGATTCAGATTTGGATTCCATCACAAAAAATGGTCCTAGATTTGTTTTAAAAAAAGCCAAGACATTGGCCACTTCAGTGTCCAGAAGTTTGTTTCAATCATGTCCCCTCAGTTCAAAGGGACATATACCTATTGGATTTCACAAATGTGGATTGTGCAAGTGGTGCCCATTTGCTGTTCCCACTAAGAGAATACACACAGTGCAACCCAAAGATAGACATAAAATTAGATCTTTTATCAATTGCAATAGCAGCTATGTTATATATGTCATCATATGTGGGTGCAAGAAGAGATATGTCGGTCGCACTATTAGACCACTTAAAGTGCGCATTTCTGAACATGCGAGGCTTATTCGGAAAAAAGATATCACACATCCAGTGCCTAGGCACTTTTCTGAGTGCCCACATGGAGGTATATCTAACTTTAAATATATTGGCATTGAACATGTCCCCGCTAACATTAGAGGTGGAGATAGAATTCAACTTCTCAATAGGAGAGAAATGTATTGGATTTTCTCTCTCAAAACATTGTATCCAAATGGTTTAAACATGGATTGGGAATTGCAACACTTTTTGTAGTATAACCTTTTATGACTTCTTGATTATATCATTTTTTATATAGTTTTGATTATGTTACCCCCCCCCCCCCCCCCCCCCCCCCCCCCCCCCTCCCGCCTCTTTTTTTTTTCTTCATTTATTTCTAATTAGGTTATATACTTTATTATATTTATTTACATCTGTTTCATCCTCTGTCCTATATTTATTTCAGCAAATATCATATAGTATTGTATTCGTTTTGATTTACTTATTTATTGAGTCTGGATATGCCACATTGTTTTTATTTTGTATATTAGTTGCAGAGTGCTAGTAGGTTTAGTATGCATATTTCTATTTGTACTCATTTAACCTATGCCATATTTCTGCAATTTGTGTGTGTTTTTTAACCCTTTTATGTCTTGTTATTGTATTCCCTGTGTGACGTGTTTGTTGAGGCACCTGCTGATCATTGTTTGGTCGCAGGTGTTTTAGATCAGACATCTCATATTAGGGCAGCTTGTGCACTGGTGGATCACTCTTTGAAAAAGGCCCCACGGGCTGAAACGCGTAAGAGGATCCGCCAGACACTTTTACCCTGATGTTTGAATAAATCATGTGCTTCATCACCATTGCCTGCTGCGGTTTCATTTTGGGCTGCGCGCCGTTCCTGCCTCCCACGGGGGGAGTGTCTTCATGCTGCAGATCTTCACTGGCTACGCGCCGGACGGCTGCTGTTCCTGTCATTCCAGGACATAGAGGGATACATCTGATGCGAGCAGAGCCAAGTTTGCAACCGGTTCTCAGATTGCCGGTGCTGTTGTTTATTCTTACTACTGGCCTCCCATCACTTTTCAGAACTGTGAGTCTACAATTACAATTTCACTGGTGCTCTAAGGAGAGCTATTTGTTTATTGCTAAGACTGTGTCAATCGGTTGTTTTGGGATCTGGTCAGCATTACATTTACCTATTATCAGGATGCAGCTGTCTTCTATAGACTCTTGGAAGCGCCTGGATAGTTAACCTCTTGGTTACCTGGTTTCATATAATAGTTTTCAAAGAATAAAATGACTGCCATTTACAGCAAATGTTGCAACTTCAATTCATCTTTTTTTATTTTTTTATATTATAAGTTCATATATATATTTTATATCTAAGTTCACATTTTTTTTAGACGATCAACAATATACTTATTTTTAACGTCTTTCAATGAAAGATCTGAATTATTCTTTGTCTTTGAGATAGACCAGTGATTCCCAACCAGGGGTTCTGCCTAGCCACCCGCACTCACTGTGGCCCGCAACAGCTTTCCTGGCTCTCCTCCCCCGTAGGAGCGCGCTCTAACAGTCCGGCGCTTCCGGTTCCTGATACTATAGACCGCATGCAGTCCTCGCCGTCTGTAGCCTCCTGCCCACCGCTGCCGCCTTCTGCCCGCCACCGCCTGAGGTAGGCATATGGGATGGGAGATCTTGGCTTGTGAGCTATGGGGCGGGGGTGAGGGAGATCCATGGAGGCTTCTGCTTGGCTTGTGAGCTATTATAGGGGGGAGATCTATGGCAGCGGCAGCTTGGCTTGTGAGCTAGGGGGAGGGTGATCAATGGGAGGTGATGTGAGATGCAGGGAGAGGGTGTTGTGAGATGCCAAGAGGGAGAGTGGTGTGAGATGCAGGGGGGTGGTTATGTGAGATGCAGACCTGAGGGTGATGTGAGATGCAGGGGGAGTATATGAGTATGATGATGATGATGAGGGGTGCTGGGGGAGATATATGTATTGGGGCAGTGGGGGTCTTTTTAAAATGTATTGGGGTGGCAGAGGTCTTTTTAAAAAGTATTGGGGTGGCGGGGATCTTTTTAAAATAAATTGCGGTTGCAGGGGTCTTTTTAAAAATGATTGGGATAGTGTCACGGTTGTGCTCGCCACAAACCTGAGTCGGACCGCATGGCTGAGGTGGAGTTGTAAAAGCACCGACCTTAGACTGCGCAGGCTGATCCGGATTGCGCAGTTCGTAGTTGTACATAGCAGGGTTGGGACTGGAGAAGGCAGCATCGTCAGTTGACAAGCCATGGTCAGGATCGGAGACATCAGGGTAAACGTTGTTCAAGCAGGAGTTCGGCAACAGGTAGTCAGGAGTTTCCCGCTTCAGCTTAGGAGCGTGAGTGCGGGAGTGGCCTCTGCGCATGAGGAGACCATGGCCCATGGTACTGGTCTCAGGAGGGATAGGCAGACCGGAGTGGGCACACCGCCTGGAAGCCACCGCGCAAGAGTCCTGAGTGGGCCTGTGCAAGGAGAGAGAGCAACAGACCTCAAGACTCGTAGACTGGCCTCTGCTAAGGGAAGGGCAGCAGGCCTCAGGAGACAGGGAGCTGAAGAATACACTGGAGGTGCTCCGCTTCAGCACAGGAACAGTAAACAGGCCTCTGCTATGGGAAGGGCAGCAGGCCTAGGGAAACAGGAAGCTGAAGTACGCTGGGGATCCCACGCTTCAGCACAGGAACCAGGAACATGAACTAGGACAATAACAGAGTTAGTAACGAGATAACAAGCCAGGGGCTTGTGGCAGAACACTTAGTGACATCAAGGAAGGACTATGCTCGGCCCAGAAGGATTGTGGGGATGCAGTACTTAAAGACCAGCGGGTCAATCCCTGGAGGAGGGTGTGAGGGCACTGCTCCAATGAGTGAGTACAAGGCTAGGTTGCAGTGATAGCTTGCACAGCTGCAGTAGAAACCAGGGGGAGTGTTCCAGGACAGCACAGGTCTGTAAGGCAAGGTAAACAGTAAACTGAGGTGTGGATTCCTTACAGGTAGTGGGTGTCTTTAAAATGTCTTGGGGCGGCCGGGGTCTTTTTAAAAAGTAGTGGGGGTATTTTTAAAATGTTGGAGCAGCGGGGGCATTTTTCAAATGTATTGGTGCGGCGGAAGTCTTTTTAATATGTATTGGCGGGGCAGGGTATTTTTATTATGTATTGCGGAGTGGTGTTATATGATTTAGGGGGGTGAGGTTTTTTGGTATGTATTTTGTGGGGGGGGTTGAGTGAGAGTGTGGTAATTGACGGAAGGTAGGTGCAAGTGAGATGGGGGAGGGTGTGAGTGATGAAAAGAGGGAGAAAGAGTGAGACTCAGGGGAGAAATACATGCGAGGCGGGAGGGCAGGAGAGTGAGTGAGACAGAGGGGAGAGAAATACATGGGTAGAGGTGGGAAATAGAGGGGCTCGTGAGGTATGACATTTTGTGATGTACCCCTGTCGAACCTAATCTGTCAGCCAGATAGGGGTTCCCTGAGATTTTTCAAAATACTTCAAGGGTTCCTCTAAACAAAAAAGGTTGGGAGTCCCTGAGATAGACTATCAAGTAAGAAGTGCTGCTTTGGGACATTGTATTGCATGAAATAGGGACAGCCCCTATCATTGAACCCAGGAAGACTAACAAATCCTAACCTGCACACATCTGATAAGGCATATGTTCTCCACAGTGAAGTGAAATAAAATAAAAACTGCGCTCATAAATGGATAAGATAATAGTGATGTGATTCAAATAACTGTGAATACAACCTTGTAGGATGAGGTTTGATGCTGCTGTTCAAACGGAGAGCTCAGCACTTTTTTTTTTTTTTTTTTTTTTTTTTTGCGCTGTTCTCTTTTCCATATGTTCTCCACAGAAAGAAACATAAAGAGATAAAGAACCAAGATAGATATTGTATTGTTAAATAGAAAAACGTTTTCCCCCACTATTAGGGTAAAACTAATTGAGTGGTAAACCCTTCCTGTTACAGGGGAGTTGTCTATGTTCAAAAAGGTTCCTCTAATCCAGCAGTGTGGTGGTTCACTGCTGGTAATCAATTAACCAACACCACCTGGCTGATTAGAGGTTGGTTAGAAAAGCCTAAGAGAGATTCCTTAGTCCACAACTGGGCTGACCAAGGAAACAGACAGAGCAGAGGTTCCTGAGTCTCACCTATGAGACTGACAGAGGGATCACAGATGTCTGGAGCTCACAAGACTTCTACACCTGAATGCTGAGATAACCTGAGGAAAAGGCAGCAACCCAGGAAAGAGAGAAGCCTTCCCCCTACAACTACGAGACAGATGAGACTTTTCTAATAAGACTGATTATCTATGTCTGTCTATATATATATATAGCAACTGTAAATATTCATGTATATTCATTTGCATGTCTTAGACAGGTCTGCAACCTGTATATATATATATATATATATATATATATATATATATATATTTTTTTTATATATATATATATATATATATATATAGTATATATATAATATATATAAATTGTCTCTATGATTTGGTGGTGAATCGCTGGACTACAAGTGTAAATATACTCCAACGTGGAGCGATAGATTTTGTTTGGGATTTTCACATGTTTGCTGTGTTTAAAGCAACAGGGCAATAAAGCCTTATTTAATTTCACCTTAAAACCAGTCTCCATTGCGTAGCTCTGCACACATCTCTTTCACCCCCCCCCCCCACAAACTCCACTGATGAATACTGTTTTGTATTATTATAAGGAGATTGAAGAAGAACAAAGGCTTTGTTAAACTGTAATTTACACTAATAAAAAAAAAGTCAAACTTTAAAAATTACTTTCTAGTCATCAGAAGTTTTTTTGTATGAGAAAATGGGATATCATATCATTTGAAATTAATAGGAATAAGGGGTGGGTTACATTGCATTTAGATTAGAGACACACACTAGTATACTAGCACTTGCTATTGTTACTGAAGAGTACTATGGCACCGCTAAACTCCCTTTTTGTGGCCGCGGCTCAATACCGGCTACTGGAACTCAAAATCTAAATAAATTGAGGGTAAGTTTCGGGGCTTTACCATTTGCATTGCTCAGCACCGAAAACAGTAAGGAGCCTATGCACTAAGCTCTGCTACACTGGCGACACACTTTATTCGAGCTCGGCTAGTCCCACGAATTCGGGTATACCCGGGTGTATTGAGGTTTGTGACTGTTTTCTGCCCGAGTGCATTGAGTTATTTTCCGGCAGGGATTGAAGCATTTTATTCCCGGTGGCTGCAATACTGCACACTACATATATATATACTGCATTACAATTCATGAATTTATGCCATCTGGTAGACACGCGAAGCATTGCAGCCTATTAAATCCTAATCATTATCATTTAACAGATCAGCCGCCCATCAGCCAGGCATGAACCCAGGCTGGGAAGGCAAATGCAACGGGGCTTGTCAGAGGTGAGGAGCGGCGCATTCCAGGTATCTGCCAGGTACATACCGGGTATTTGCTCGAATAAAGTGTGTCGTGCAGTAAGTCACTAATCGACACCTTATCACCAAAAAAACATTCTGTTATTCAGTAAGCCCCGATAAGTCGGCGATAAGAGAGCTTTCCACCCAAAAAATTTGCAGAGAAAAAAAAAATCTCCAAACGCGCGGCGATAAGCCACTTATTGACACTTATCGCCAGCTTTTCAAACTAGTGCTATTCTATAAGCCCCGATTAGCTTATCGAGGCTAATCCCGGCTCTAGAATTGAGATTTCCTCTCCAAATCGTCTCGCCAGGAAAAGTTGGCCAGAGGGTGGTGAGAAGCTGCTGATAAGCGGCAAGACATGACTTAGAAAAAATAATGCATTTTCCTGCATCGGATTGATGCCAGGAGTCTCCGGAGCTGATAGCCATTAATATCAGCCCCGGAGACCCCCGGTATCAATCCGATGCAATAAAAATACATTTACAGTCAACTTCATTACCTAAGCGGCTAACAGCTAAGGCAATGAAGGGGTTAAGGAGCAACAGCAGCTTTATCGGGGGGAAGACGGGGTGAGTGAAGCGGGTACTTGGTCCTTCATTCACCCCCTCTGCCCCCAATAAACATTACAATATGTACTACCCACCAATACACAACCCACTCCTTTGCCCCCACATAAAACCATAATTGAATTTTCTATACACATAATTGATACCAGAGGCCGTGGGTGTCCCCGGCTGGTCCCTGCGGGTGTCCGTGGGCCTCCAGGTGGTCCCCGTGGGTGTCCGCGGGCCCCAATGGGGTGTCCAAGTGGTCCGTGCGTGTCTGGGGGTCCTCGGGTGGTCCCCATGGGTGACTAGGGGTCCTCGGGTGGTCCCCGTGGGTCCCCACTTGCCTGCAGGACCAATCCTGTTGCAAAAATAAATAAAAATGTGGCATACATTTCAATAAATACATCTTCCCCCAACACATACAGTACAGTAATGTGCAAAATAAATATTATGCATGTATGGATAATAGCTCATTTGCCCATTAGTAAATCAAGCATTAGGCAGCCAGCAAAAATAAAGTAAATAAACCTTTCGACGTACCCCAGCCATCATGAAGGGGGTCCTCAGCAGCATACTACAGGGCCATGTCCTCCGTTGCCAGAAATAATACAAGAAATAATACAATCTTATGGCCCCTAACCCCATAATCACCTTTGCGGTTAATAACCGCTATAGTAATTAAGGGGTTAACCCACCCTCCCCTGCAACCCATCCTGGAGGCCAAACCACCCACCCCGGGCCCACTATACTCATCCTGTACCCACTGTGGCATAGTGGCCCCCTGCAGACGCACTTACCTGAATGCCCTCCTACTGTCTTTGCACGTTCTCCCCACCAATTAGAGTGTAAATTCCCAGAGCAGGGACTCCTCTTCCGAAATGTTACTTTTATGACTGAAGCACTTATTCCCATGATCTGTTATTTGTATTATTTGTTATTTATATGATTGTCACATGTATTACTACTGTCAATCGCTATGTACACTAATGGCGCTATAGAAATAAAGACATACATACATACATACACAGTGGTACATCCTACCCATATAATATGGGCATGATAAGCCACTATAGCACTATGGTCACTGTAATAAAAAAACACAAAGGCCCAAAATACACAATAATAAAACATACACAAGCACCTAAACGCCACAATTCAAGAAATAAAAGCACAAGCCTACAAATTCAATTAATAAAAACACTAACCAACAAAACAATTAAATAATTTTAACTAGTAACCAACAAAGCAATTAATTAATAAAACAACTAGCCAACACATCAATTGAAACCAGGAGCCAACAAAATAATACATTAATTTAAAACGCTAATCAATCGGGAAAAAAAAAACATAAAAACAAGCCATTCAAATTACAAACAAATTGATCCAAACAATCAAGAAAAATAGAAGAAAATAACACTCAATCAAAAAAACGCATTTAGCCAAAAATGCATTGGCTATCACTCTATTAAAAAGTTCCCGAAACGGGCACAGATTAATACATTAGAACTCGCCGGGTGAGCCCTTTTCAGAGAGGTGATCTTCACGCCACCGGCTACTCGCCATTTTTGCAAATGTTGCTATCACTGGTATTCTGGGCTTTCTGCATATCGTGATAGCAATGTTGTCAAAATGGAGGTTTAAAAAGCTTGACGATTTTTTTCTATCGGAGCTTAGTGCATAGGCCCCTAAGTCTGAACACATCTGTAGATCTCATATTTGCACTCCGTTGCATCTACACAGCATCTGTGGATGTAAATATAAGTGAATCACAATAAATAAACATACGTATTTGAGCTTGAATCAAAATAACTTACCTTACTACAGTGATCCTACTTTAAAGATGATTTTATGCCAACATTGACTCTGACTCATGAGGGGGGAAAAAGTGATGTTCCATATATCTATGTACTAAAGACAGTGGCCACTATTCACTAAGTGGCACTTTGCCATAAGATAACTTCTAGCACCAAAAGACACCTTACAGACTATTTAAATGAAAGGGCTCCTACCGGTGTCGTATAGAATAGCACTACCTAGTAAATATGGCCCATAATTTCTTATACATTCCAAGGCCATGTGCATACTGCTCTGTATATTTGTGTTAAAATGTTGGGGGGTGGGAGGGTATGTATTTGGGGGGTGGAGGGGTTTGTATGTGTTTGGGGGTGGTTTTTATTTGGTATGTATTTGGGGGTGGAGGGTTTCTATATTTTTGGAGGTGATTTCTGTATGTATTTAGGTGGTGGAGAGTTGTATGTATTTGTGGGGTGGTTTTGTATGTTTTTTGGGGGTTTGTATGTATTTGGGGTTTGGGGAGGTTTGTATGTATTTCGTATTTTTTTTAAATGTATTTGGGGGGTAGGGGGTTTATGTATTTGGAGGTGAGGGGTTGTATATATTTGGGCGGAGATTGTGTGTGTGTGTGGGGGTGGGAATGAGTGTGAGGGGGGTCATTGATGGAAGGAAATAGAGGGACTCGTGAGGTGTGATCACTGACACGGGGATGGAGGCCCGGTTGTAACTCTAGTCCTGGCCCCTGGAAATCTGTCTGCAGCCTTGACAAAGGATGATTTAAAATCACTCTTTGTAAAATCCTCTCTTCGGTTTTCAGTTCTCATAACAGCTGCCTGTTTATAACTACTGTCAGCAGAGTTAAATTTAGCAAGAATCACACCTTTACAACAAAAATGTTGCGGAAACCATGACTTCTATCTCATACAACATACAACAATGTCTTGCTGGATTCCTTTATAACACAATATTGTTTTCTCCCCATGCAACAACCACCATCTTGGACTGAGATGATTCATCTATCACTATCGTCTAAAAATAAAAACCCAGCTTTAGAAAAGTATTGGAGAACATTAACACAATGGGTAGTAGAGGGATTCTTCTAAATACTAGGAAATTAACTACAGCACAACTAAGCACTAAGGTACATGATTATAACCTATAGCATGGATTCAAATATCGATGCAAGGCTATCATCTGAACCATGCAGTAATTATGGATAAGTACATTCTCTTTTTAAAAGCTATTTTCATTACTTTATTGTTACCACTGTTTTAGGAATATATAGTAGTGGAACAACAAATGGTTTACAGTATACGTTATGTTTTAGGACTCATAAAAGCTTTCATTCTGGGGTTACAGAGGAGAAGGCCCTTTGAGTTAGGTGTCTTAAGAGACTTGGCATTTAAACATGCCGATCAGAGGTGAACTGTCAGATTTTATTGAACAATATTCCAATGTATCAAAAACAGAAATACATATGTTCTGCAGACTACAAAAATAGTACACATTTTGTATTGATGGATGGAAATCTATTCTTTCCTCTCTAATCAAATCACACTGTACATTTCTTTTTTAAAGTAGTATTGTAAATCAGAGGAGCGCAAACTTTCCCCGCTGTGCTCACCCCCCTGCCTGTGCTCCTTCCCCCCGGCTCACGCCCCACTCATTACCTTATCTTCTGCGTCAAATGACCCTACGCGGTCACGTGATATCACATTGCCATGGCAACGAGACGTCACGTCACCCTGCGGAGTAATTTGATGCCGCGTTGCCTTAGTGACACGTTGCCAAAGACAAGGTAATAGACATTCCAGAGGCCTCACGCGATCCCCCAGCATTCATTTAAATGCCTTGGGGGAAGAGTGCGGGCCTCGGCAACCACCGCCCCCCCCCTGAAAAATCTTGCGCACCCCTGTTGTAAAGAATGAAAGTTGTTTAGAGGCCATGCACCTGACGCTAATCTCTTGGGCACAGAGTTTAGCACCACCTCCGACCTGGTGGATTTCATTTTCATCAAGAAAAAGGAAAACAGGAATATACTTTGTACCGTACTTTGATATAATGTATTGTAATATTGGTTCAAGCTATTTCTTCCATAAATCCTGCAAAAAGACACTCCTAAAATCAAAGGCAAATAGAACAATGTTAATACAAATGGGCTTCATACACAAATGTAAAAAGGATGCAATGCAAAAAGGGCACTCAATTCCATAATATGCATTTGGAACAATTGATGCATATTTTTCCTAATGTCATCCTCTTCCCTATATACTTTCATGCTTCCTCCTTAGTGGTAACATAGAAGCCTCCTTTGATAGACTTGATAGATATGCAGGTCCATATTTTCTAAGCAGTGCTATTCCATGAGACACTTTAGAATGTCAGAAGACACCTTACAGTCCTTCTGGTGTTGGAATGGGTTCTTATATATTAGCCCCCCTTAGTGGCCTCAGTGACTTTGTTTTTTCTTGCTCCAATTGTTAAAATGCACACCAGTCAGTAGGAGAATATAATTTATTCAGCAGTATTATATGTACGAAGATACACAATGCCACATCAAATATAGTATAATTTCAGATGCATTTTCAGAAAAAGAAAAATATACAGGATTCGTGAAATTAATAGTTCAATATGTGTAGCCTGGAGCTCCCGCAGCTCCTTGAGACCCCCCTCCCCTTGGGCAGCTCGATCGCGGGTGCCGAAAGACCCGACGGCTGCTTCCAAGGGTGGGGGCTGGAGCAGGGAGCAGCGCGGCTTCCCCTGCCTGCGGCCGGTTGCCGGGGACGCGATCGGGCCGTTGCTAAGGCCGCGATCGCGTCTCTAAGGTCCCGGCGGCCGCAGAGCAGGGCGCCGCCATTGAGGACCGTCTCGCGCATGCGCAGTGGACGCGTAGGCGCAGGGAAAGCCCCAGAGCTAGGGATAGCTCGCGCGAGCATAGGGACAGCTCAGGGAGAAGAGAGAAAGCCCGGGAAAGATTGCACACGCGCAGTGGAGGGTAAGGAAAGCCCGCGAACCCCTAGCCTATCAGGGAAGGCTCTGAGCAGGGACTACGAGTCTCATGAGTCTCTGTATGCCCCATGTGACACCAGGGAGCCAATAGGGCTTAGGAAGGCCAGGCAAGGAAAGTGGATACATTGTTTGGACTGCAGCACGTTTGTCAGTTGGAGCTGGGGAGCTGTGAGGGAAGGAAGGGTGCAGAGAGCATATGCAGCTCCTGCATCGAGTAAGGTCCCCACATCCCAAGTAAGGCCCCAACTCCCCACCAGGTTCCCCATGGCGGAAGCTCAGCCCTCCTGTGAGCCAACAGGTATAGCACCACACTGATAAGTAGTCAGACACACCTACCCACCTCAATCTCACTTAAGGGGGGGGGAAAGAGGGCTACATTTGGAGGCGCTGCTGAGAGAACCGACCTGGGGTGCCCTGTTCCCATTTTTGTTTTTTCCCAAATGTCCAAGTCTCAATTTTTGTGCCTGTTTGTGAAGTCCGGAACGAGGTCCTTGCCTGGGCTTTGAGGCAGTATATGGAGCCTGGCCGGGTAGTGGCAGTAGGAGGCCTTCCCGCAACTATGCCCGCGGTGGAGGTTTCAGTACTATGCGTAAAATTGCGGGTGGCCGCACGCATGTTTCTTAGAGACAGAACACGAGTCCCACGGCCTATGGAAATCGATACTTTTTGTAGCAACCCCCATGCGGATATATGCCTGGCAGAGGCACCGCCCACCCTGTGTATGCCCGGGGCCCCTGAGGGATACCCCCTAGTTTACGCCGACCTAGTAAAATGGCGTCTCCCGCAAACACAGGAGAACGCACGTGCTGCTGACTGCAAGCCGCATTAGATTGTGTCGAAAGAAACTGTCGGGATTGGCGGGAAAACCAGAAGGCTACCCCCTATCTATACAGAGAGCCCTAGTGTAATTGCAGAGACGTGATTAAAATGGAGTCTCTCTCTAGCAGAAGAGTCACACCAAGATGGCGGCTCCGCCAAGTGGGAGAGTACCAGGACTGTGCAAGAAATTGTTGAAGAGTATGTCCGGGTTGGGCGCGAAACCCTGAACCCGCCTCTGCCACTGGAGTGACTCAGCACAGAGCCAGAAACCACTCCCTTGTAGAGAAAGTGCCCCTCTCAGAGTCCACCAGGGGGAGCAAGCACTGTGACATTTCAACCAAACGTGGATGAGACAGACTGTTCTAGGGAGGAGGAGCCTGACCTCTATATCACTTGAGTTGTGCTGAAGTTAAGTCGTCTTCAGGGAGAAATTACTTAGGGATTCCCGCTACAAACAACAGGTTGTGGAGGGCCCGTGTGCACAGAGTGAACATTTCAGATCCGGTTCCTGAGCGGGACGAGTGGTGAAGTCCCATCGGTGGCGATGCGCCTACGGCGAACCACCTCTAGCGATTATACAGAGGAATCACAGGGTAAGGCGTATTACCCCCACCTTCTAGTGACTCAGCGACCAGTCACTTGTGGTGATGCGCCTGGCGGCGGACCACTTTAGTGACAGCAATGAACACCCTATCTGGCGGATGCAGAGCCTGCTGTGGGCCGTGTGCCCTAGAGGAGGTGTATTCGCGTTGCGGACCCTGCTGTGGGCCGTGCGCCCACAATGGTCAGTTCGACCTACTACGATCTGTGTGAGACCATCGGTCACAGAATGGGGACCAGTACCAAACGAGTTGAGGGTGAGTGACTGCCACAGGTGTCGGGGTGAGCCTCCAGGTGACCGCGGAGCAAGATGGCTCCTTAAGTCTGGTTACACCGGGGTGAAGGGCTCCCCTCTACATCGCGTCCTGGCGGGGTGTCCTCCTTGGGAGAGTCCGTCCCAAGCCCGTGGAGTGGTTAAGGAACAACCATAACCCCACAATCTCGATGGAGCTGGCCGTGAAGAAGGCCAGAGTTGGCGGCTTCTGAAGGAGTATGTGCCGTGCGCTCCGACACAAGTGGTCCCAGGACTGGGATCCAACGCTCCGAATTTTCAGCACGTAAGTGGACTGTCCAGAAGTGCCGGGGACAGGTCCCAAGGACGGCGAGGTGGGAACTGACAGCATCCCGAGGACCTGTTGGCCACCGTGAATCAACCGCAGTGGGTCGGGTGTCTACTCTTTACCCCCGGTCAGGTGTGAAACAGAGACCTTGTCCAGTGCTCGCTTCTCAGTGGAAGCCTCACAAAAATATGGGGACCAGACTGTGAGGAGAGAGATCAGGGAAAGCGGCTCTTTAAGCCCAAAAGGAGTGTACATTCGCCAAGCGTGTGGGACCGCGGGAAAAGGCCTGGCCTTCTGGTCTGCCGCATCCCTGCGCGGATGACCGGGTAAGTGTAAAGGCACATTCAGAGACGCTGTGCTACTCCTTCACCAGGGGGAGGAAGTAGCGAAGAGAGCAGTAACTGTCGCTTTAGAGTGTGCTCTCCAAGAAATTTTTTAGGGGAGGCCACGACGCAAAAGTGAGGTACCCCCCACATGTTCAATTAGGGGCTCCCCAAAAGTGGTCTCAGCTAGTCTTGGTATAGTTTGTGTGTGAAGTGCAATGTAACCTGAAGGGTAAATTCGACACGTGTTGTATGTTCTGTGCCATGCATTTTAATGTATAAAAACCTTATGTCAGGGTTATGGCGTTCTCCAAGCGAGGACGTTGGATTTTCCACCAGGGGGGAGAGTGTAGCCTGGAGCTCCCGCAGCTCCTTGAGACCCCCCTCCCCTTGGGCAGCTCGATCGCGGGTGCCGAAGACCCGACGGCTGCTTCCAGGGTGGGGGCTGGGAGCAGGGAGCAGCAGGCGGCTTCCCCTGCCTGCGGCCGTGAGGGGACGCGATCGGGCGTTGCTAGGCAGCGATGCGTCTCTAGGTCCCGGCGGCGCGAGAGCAGGGCGCGCCATTGAGGAACCGTCTCGGCATGCGCAGTGGACGCGTAGGCGCAGGGAAAGCCCCAGAGCTAGGGATAGCTCGCGCGAGATAGGGACAGCTCAGGGAGAGGAGAAAGCCCGGGAAGAGAGTGCCACGCGCAGTGGAGGGTAAGGAAAGCCCGCGAACCCCTAGCCTATCAGGGAAGGCTCTGAGCAGGGACTACGAGTCTCATGAGTCTCTGTATGCCCCATGTGACACCAGGGAGCCAATAGGGCTTAGGAAGGCCAGGCAAGGAATGAGTGGATACATTGTTTTGGACTGCAGCACGTTTGTCAGTTGGAGTGGGGAGCTGTGAGGGAAGGAAGGGTGCAGAGAGCATATGCAGCTCCTGCATCGAGTAAGGTCCCCCACATCCAAGTAAGGCCCCAACTCCCCACCAGGTTCCCCATGGCGAAAGCTCAGCCCTCCTGTGAGCCAACAGGTATAGCACCACACTGATAAGTAGTCAGACACAAACCACCCACCTCAATCTCACTTAAGGGGGGGGGAAAGAGGGCTACATATGTAAAAAATGTAGTGCAAATATTGCTAAATTATATAGAACAAGAAATGGGGAGGGGGTACCCAGCACTCAAATAAGAAAAATAAAGTAAATGACAAATATGTTATGTTATAAAGAAATTTTACTGTGATATTGCCACAATCACAGTAAAATTTCTTTATAACATATTTGTCATTAACTATATTTTTCTCATTTGAATGCTGTGTCCCCCCCCCCCATTTCTTGCTCTATATTGTCCTTTGGAAGGGAATAGGGTTCATCCAGGTTCCTGTGCACCACAGTCTTATTTTACTCCCCTATATACTTAGAGTTCTATTTAAAACATATATGTTCCCTATTGCTAAATTATACAACATAGCTACATATAGTCACGCTATAACAATGTATTGCTAAGTCGCCCAAAACACACATTTATTACTTGTTACCATTTAACAATTTTGTAAGTGGAAAGGCTGCCACAGATGTACAGTATTAGCTCCAAATGTAATGCCATACATGTAATCTCTAGAGCAGTGGTTCCCAACTCCAGTCCTCAAGTACCCCCAACAGATCTGAAGAATATTGCTGCTTCAGCACAGGTGGCTGAATCAGTGGCTCGGTCATTTTGATTGAGCCACCGGTGCTAAAGCAGGGATATCCTTAAAATCTGACCTGTTGGGGATACTTGAGGACTAGAGTTGGGAGTCGCTGCTCTAGACAATAAGATGACTTTGGAACATTTCCCTTTCTGTGACAGAAGTCCTCTTCTGTTTCCAGACCTCTTGTGTATTCAAAAGGAAAAATAGAGAAAACAAGGGGAGCGTGAATCAGGAACACAACTGTATGATATATATATATATATTTATATATATATATATATATATATATATATATATATATATATATATATATATGTATGTGTATATACTGTATATGTATGTTATGATCAGCAAAGATTGCTATGATAGAATCTACTATTAATAGTGGCCTAAAAGATCTGAAAGAAATCTCTAAGCCAAAAATAGCGAAAATCCCCACGTAGTGGAAATAGGGAGGTAAAATCAAGTGAACTACTGTCAATACGCACACGGACCAGTGCATTCCAAACTACACTGTGCGTTCCAACACTTTAGCGTGCTGCAGACGCAGAAAGGAAGGATTAATGTATGTGTTGTTTAGATCATTTTATTCTGTTATTTACCATTAAATAAGTGTTTATTACATCTGGATTAATATATATATATATATATATATATATATATATATATATATATATATCATACAGTTGTGTTCCTGATTCGCGCACCCCTTGTTTTCTCTATTTTTCCTTTTGCATACCGGGGAGAAAAGGTTATCTCCCCTGTAGGGTGTTTGAGCTGCGGACGGTGGACCCCTACACCTTATGAAGAAGGGGACACAGGGGGTCCTTAAGTGTGGTAATATTTCTCCTTATATTTTGTTCTATCATTAGCAATAGTTCTAATTTCAGAGAGCGCCCGGGTACCTTTTGTCTCTTGTTTATTACACAATGCGTAAATCACACGACCTTCCACCAAAAGGTTTAGGAAAGATGGACTATTTTAGTGTTACAGCGGATGAATCAATTTCATAACCTATTTTAATTTCCTTGTGGCTTTAGGCATCTCCTTGAGCCCCATGAACCAACATTAGATTTGAAGTTCTATGATGAGGGGTTTGTGGTTAGAAATTTGTACCCATGCCGGCATACATCGTGTTTACTTAATAAGGAAAAATATCAATATTAGTAAAAAGGGGATGCCAAACCAAACATACAGTATTAGTGGGGCAGCTCACAATAAACTGATTTTATTTTAAATCCATTTTTTAAATGATATCTTCAGAAAGAGAGAATATTCCTTACTCATGCACGCCTTAATGTGAAATTACTGATAGTTACATAGTCACATACTGTAGATGCAGCGGCCGTTATTCGAATATATCACGCGTTGTATACCTAGGAATACCCATGTCATGGCGCGTCATTACCGCGTGTTGACTCGTTTTTATCGATTGCAGAAAATGGCATTTTAGTGTTCTGGTTCTAACACACCTGTAAATTGACACAGTACTGTACACATTACAATTCATTCATTTCTGCCACGGAAACGCAAAGAATTGCACACGAAGAAATCGGGATCCATGAAATTCAAACAAAGCAAACGCGTGATTGGCCGCGTGGAGTACAGCAGCGAACACGAAAACGGCTCCGTGATATGTTCAAATAACGGCCGCTGCATCTGAATGTGCATTGTAATATGTACTGCCTATGCTCCTGCATTTGTGTAGATATTATCTATTTCCCAATAAAAAGACAGGTTCACAACAAGATAGGTATTTGATTGATAGAGATTTTTGGAGCTTTGTGTAGATTCTCTGAGAATAAGGTGGGACTATGCATACAGAAGATAACTGGGCGCTCTCTCTTAGTAGAAGTAGTAATAATGTAATAAAAGATATTACCATGCAGAGGACTATGCATATCGCAACAACGTGTGTGAAACAGCAACTGATAAATTACCTGTGTAGTTACATACTCTATACTTGTTTTTAGAAGTGTTAAAAAAATACATTCTGATGCAATATTGAAGGTTAAAAAGATGTGTAATGACTATTCGTTATAGCATGTAAAGTGTTCTTTTCAATAGCTTTCCTGTAAATATTGTAACGTTTAATTATATTACATGCATCACGTAAACTGAACCTTGCAGGTACAGAGGTAGTTATTTCTCATTACAAGTCCCAGTCAGCTTTGTTAAATATTGCCTACACATTTCCAGGCCAAATAAAGAGCCATCTATTAGGAAATAATTACTCTCTTAGCTAGCTTTCTCTATTTCCCTCCTCCGCTAATGGCCAAACATTTTCTTCTTTTTTCAAGTAATGTTGGTGTTATTGTTAAAGTTCAGCTGTCTTTAGTATCTCATTTCCCTAGTAATTGTAAGCATGTACAACTGTTACAAACCTTCTGAGCTTTTTATTCTGGTTTTCCTTTTAACATACTGTATCTTGAATATCAGATTTGTTTTGCCTCCAACAGAGGCTACGTATAGCCACAATTATGCTGCAGCTCTGCTTATTTACTGAAAAATGCAGACCTGTCAACTCTCACAGATTTTCTGTGATTTACCTGGATTTTCAGCCTATCTCCCAGCCTCATGGGATTTTGTGTATATCTCAAGGAAAAATCAGTGAGAGTTGACAGGGCTACCACTGGTGTATATATACTGTAGGTGCATTGCATTAATTGCACAGATGTCCAGTGACCCCACACCCAGTCCCTAGAGCAGTACATGATCGCCTGCTCACTCAGCTCAGCGCTTGGGTCATGGGGAAAGCCCTGCTTTTGAAGTCGCAGCAGTAGAGTTGAAAGGATTCAGGGCACTCAGGCAATATACAGGCATGCCTCTAGCAGGAACAATATGAAAAAACAGGGTACCCAGATATGGAAAGTAGAAAAGGCTTTATTGAAGCATACAGTAGGTGAGTGGTTAAAAAATAACAGGGTAGTCCTCCCATGTGTTTCACGCAAGTGTTTGCGATTTCTCAAGGAGAATAGGACTGTCAGGAAGTGAGCACGTTTATATGTGCTGAATAATTAAAAGAAAAAACCCCAAACAGACGCATAGATTAATTAAAGTTAATTATGCATATCACGTGCTGAAACTCAATAAGAAAATGCTAAGTTATAAAAATGCAAAATCAAGTATAGAAATGCATCTTACTCAGTTTGAACTATGAGCCAAAGTCAATCTGAATTATATTTTAAATGCAACCTTGTTAATACTTCAATTCAATAGGATGTACATTATATACTGTAGTGTTGCAACTTAATGTTACATCTTAATATGTTGGAGCCTAGTGAATCATAAATATATATGTTACAAATAATGCATGATGTTTGATGCTTCAACTTGAAACGTGTACATATATATATATATCACTCTAGTGATAGGCTATATTATTAGTGATTGAATGGCCAGTTACCCCCTTTCATCACACTTTAATTTTCATTAGCTTACATCCCTCTCTATATATATATGTATAGATATCACTATCACTAGAGTATAGTCAACAATATAAAGGTAGTGTGTAAAGAGTGTAACTGTAAAAAATACAAGAATGCAAATGGATATTGTCAGAAGAGTACTGAGCTGCAGAGTACTGACCTGTACTACACTATCGTGCTGGTATCGATGAATTAATATAATCAATCAAGTGTACAACTGGTAGATCCTAAAAGTTTCACTTCTACATATTAACTTAAATCTATCACCCTCTAATATCTATCACCCCCTTGGGTGATATTTGTTTGAGTCCAATAATGGTCAATTAACTATGATCTTTATTATGAACAAGGTTACAATGACGTGACACGCTAAGGGGGAGATTCACTAAGCAGTCATAAATTTTAAGTACGATAAATGGCTTTTAAGACCGATACTGCCCGCTGCGTGATTCTCTAAGCAGTGATAAAAGGGCTTTATCGGCCGTAAAAGTCATTTTTTTCTGACAAAAAAATAAGTGAAAAAAAATATGTCCTATGAGGCAAAAACGGCAAATGCACCGGTTTTTGCCAGTCAGCGTGATTCACTAAGCAGTCATAAGTGAATAGTACTTTAAAAGCACGCCAGATTTGGCGCAAAAGGAATGGGGCCATGAATAAAATCATGGTATACATTTTTTTCACCACACAATTAATACAACAGGCTGACGGGTGTCCACGGGTGATCCAGGCGGTAGTCAAGGTCCCTCGAGTAATCCCTGCGGGAGTCCGGGGCCCTCGGGGGATCCCCGTGGGAGTCTGGGGCCCTCGGGGGATCCCCGCGGGAGTCTGGGTGTCCCAGTTGGCCTGCTGTACCAATCATGTGGCAAAAAAAACATAACAGGCAATACTTTGAAATAAATACACCCTCATACACCCCCCACCCCCTAACACATACAGTACATTAATGGTCAAAATTACTATTATCTAGATATAGATATAGATAATAGTGCATTTGTTCATTGCAAATAAAACATTAAGGTGCAGAAATAAAATAAATTAAACTCGCACTCACCACTGCCAGGCTGCCACAATAAAAGCCGTCCTTATCACCGTCCATGTCCTCCGTTGCCACAAACAACGCACTACAATCAAAAATACAATCTAATGTCCCCTAACTCCTTAAAGACCTTAGTGGTTATTAACCACTATAGTAATTAAGGGGTTAACCCACACTCTCCCACGACACACCCAGGAGGCCTAACCACCCTCCCAAGGCAACTACCCCAACCCTTCACCCATTTATTGGTACAGTGGGTACATCATGCTCATATAATATTGGCATGATTTACCACTGTAGCAAGAAATGGTGAAGGAATAAAAAACAGGCCCAAAATAAAACAACATTACATTGTAATAAACAAACAAAATTATTAGTAATAGTCAGCATGGATTTATGAAGGATAGATCTTGCCAAACTAACCTTATTTGTTTCTTTGAAGAAGTAAGTAGGAATTTAGACCAGAGTAATGCAGTTGATGTGGTCTACTTAGATTTTGCAAAGGTTTTTGATACGGTTTCACACAAGAGGTTGGTGTACAAAATAAAGAAAATTGGACTCAGTAATAATATATGCACCTGGGTTGAAAACTGGTTAAAGGACAGACAACAGAGGGTTGTCATAAATGGAACTTTTTCAGGTTGGGCTAAAGTCGTGAGTGGAGTACCTCAGGGATCGGTACTGGGACCCCTGCTTTTTAACTTGTTTATTAATGACCTTGAGGTTGGGATCGAGAGCAAAGTCTCCATCTTTGCTGATGATACTAAATTGTGTAAGGTAATAGAATCAGAGCAGGATGTAATTTCTCTTCAGAAGGACTTGGAGAGACTGGAAACGATGAGGTTTAATACAGATAAATGTAAGGTTATGCATTTGGGATACAAGAATAAAAAGGCGACTTACAAATTAAATGGAGATATATTGGGGGAATCCTTGATGGAGAAGGATTTAGGAGTGCTTGTAGACAGCAGACTTGGCAATAGTGCCCAATGTCATACAGTAGCTGCAAAGGCAAACAAGATCTTATCTTGCATCAAACGGGCAATGGATGGAAGGGAAGTAAACATAATTATGCCCCTTTACGAAGCATTAGTAAGACCACACCTTGAATATGGAGTACAATTTTGGGCACCAATCGTAAGAAAAGACATTATGGAACTAGAGAGAGTGCAGAGAAGAGCCACCAAATGAATAAAGGGGATGGACATTCTAACTTATGAGGAGAGGCTAGCTAAATTAGATTTATTTACATTAGAAAAGAGGCGTCTAAGAGGGGATATGATAACTATTTACAAATATATTCAGGGACAATACAAGGAGCTTTCAAAAGAACTATTCATCCCACGGGCAGTACAAAGGACTCAGGGCCATCCCTTCAGGTTGGAGGAAAGGAAATTTCACCAGCAACAAAGAAAAGGGTTCTTTACAGTAAGGGCAGTTAAAATGTGGAATTCATTACCCATGGAGACTGTGATGGCAGATACAATAGATTTGTTCAAAAAAAGGTTGGACATCTTTTTAGATGGGAAAGGTATACAGGGATATACCAAATAAGTATACATGGGAAGGATGTTGATCCAGGGATTCATCCGATTGCCAATTCTTGGAGTCAGGAAGGAATTAATTTTTCCCCTTAATGGGGTTTTTTGTTTGCCTTCCTCTGGATCAATAAGTATAGATATAGGATAAAGTATCTGTTGTCTAAATTTAGCATAGATTGAACTTGATGGACGGAAGTCTTTTTTCAACCTCATCTACTATGTAACTATGTAACTATGTAACTATGTAACTATGTAACATTGCAGAATGAACACATTAGTAATGCCAATCAAACAATTGAATGGCACAGTTAAAACATCAAAACAAAACCATGAATAAATAAAATAAATATCTAAATGAACTGCATCATTCAAAATCAAGTAAAAAAATAATCCAACATTAAAAAGCAAACACCAATCAAAAGCCAGAAATAAGTTAAAAAAACACCAAAAATTCCTGAACACTATATCAATATGAAATATAAATAGAATACAAATGTAAAAACAAAGAACCAATATACATTTTAAAATACATACAAGCAAGTATTTGCCAAAACAACAATTGCTTCTTACTGTATGTATAGCCCTAAAGAACCATACATAAATACATTTGGAATGAATGATAAAATGCAATCACAAAAAAAAAAAAAAAAAAACCTGTAAAAGAAAAATAACATATATTCTATTTTTTCTTACCTTTAGATGTCTTCACCCTCCGATTCCTGTGGTTACAGCAAGCTCTCGAACCGATCCACAATCCTAACCAGCAACGGGCCACAGGTAAAAAAAAATCCAAAGTTCCTTCTTTTTCTTCATCTGTAAATTGTAATCCAATTTTGGCTCTTTCGGTGTCTTCTTCTCCTTCTTCTTCTCCTTCATCTTCAGCAAGCACGCCCTTGTACTTCTGTTTGAGGAGGAGGTCCTCCCTCCTCGGCTTCTTGCCGTCAAATGAGACAGCACAGGCTTTTATTGGCCTATGACGTCACATTTGAGTGCAAATTGTTCACACGCCTCTGATTGGCTGTGAAAACCATGTTTTTTTTTTTCTCGTGACGTCATGTAAAGGAAGTGAAGCCAGCCAATCAGAATGGCTGTGCATCCTTTCCCTTTAACATGACGTCACCAAAAGCAACATGGCTGCCGTCACATGGTACTTCAGCCAATCAGATTGTGGGAATTATATCCCCAATCTGATTGGTTGATGTAGACCATGTGACCCCCTTTGGATGACGTCACATCCTTTCCTAAAAAACTCTGTCACAAAGACTACTACAACCAACCAGATTGGGGATATAGGCTAGCCACTAAGGTAAAGAAGGTAAAGAAGCTGCATTAATGTATTTTTATAATAATGGTGTGCGGGAGCAGGGGGTCTCCTGAATATGTATACTGTAAGATTGCCTGTAAAAGCCGTGCATGGAGACGCAGATTTTTAAGCATGATAGCAGGGGGGAAAAAACAGCTCACGCGATTGGCATGTTTTTGCCCGCACCTACCAAAATGCGCTTCACTTCTTATTGAATCCTGCGCATCTGGATTCATTTTTTATCATTGAATTAAAAATTTCCTAATCGGGCGCAAAAGCTCACTGCTTAGTGAATCGCCTCCTATGTGTGTTATTGCCGTTTACCACATTGCGCCTGTGCTCAAGAAAGTGTGTGCTCATTGGTCTAATTGTGTGCTCATTGGTCTAATAACATATTGTGGGCCGCAACTGCATGATATCATATACACTCTGGGTACTAAGGCAATTGATGTTCGTTTTAACTTTAAATGTGCCACCTTTATAATGTGAGATAAAACTAGATGACAGAACCAGATGTTTGCAGGTAATACAGCAGCTTCTGCCGCATCTATGATTACAACATTTATTTGCTAGGATAGCAGACGAGGCTGAACCTTTTTTGGGGAATTTTGCTTGGAGCCAGGGTACCCTTAAGACTCCTGGATTTCCTATATAAAACTGGGATTTTTTTCAGTGATATTGATCCCAATTGGGGATCAGATAATAGTATTCTCAAGTGTTTATTTAAAATTGACTGGATTGCTCTGTATGATTGGTTGAATGTAGTCACAAACCTGGGGGCAGACTGATCATTCATTCCCTGTCCAGCCTTCACATTGCTTATTGACTTAACTATTTGTTTTTCCTTTGACTTTGTTAATAAAGTAGTACGACCAATAGGTCACTATTGAAAGACTCTTCAGTGAGCTGACTACTGTAACCTTTATCAACAAATTTCTTACCAAGAATCTTTGATTTTGAAACGAAATCGCATTCACGTGTGCAATTTCATTTCAATATATGAAATTGGCAAGTGGGAACATTGTTCAACCATTGGAAGCATGTATATAATTATTTTCTGATACTGGTTTAAAATGAGTCTGTGTTATTACAGTATATTGTCCTCCTGATCAACAGATAGCACAAGATCAAGAAAGACCACTGATTTTGAACTAATACTATAAGTACATTTTAGTCCTAATTAGTTGTCATCAAGTAACTCCAAAATACTTTCAAATGCTTCCTCCTCACATTCCCAAATTATAATGATGTCATTGATGAAACGGACATAGAAAACGAGGCCCTCCCCAAGCCCTGGATGTTGCCATATGGAGAATTCCTCCGAGAACCCGAAAAAGAGGTTCACATACAGGTGCGCCGACGGGTATTCTAAAACTTGCCTTAAACTTGCCTTGGAAAATCTGGGGCTATCACCAACAAGATCCAGGTACATGATCGGTACATGCTGCAACATTTCAGTGACATTTCTACAGATAGACTAATGGCCCATCAGATTAACACAACAGGTACCCCCGCTGTTAATCCGATGGGCCATTAGTCTGTCTGCAGAAATGTCACTGAAATGTTGCAGCATGTACCCAGCATGTACCCAGCATGTACCCAGCATGTACCTGGGTCTTGTTGGTGATTGCCCCAGATTTGTTTTAGAATACTCGTCAGCACAACAGTAACTGGGGGTGAACCTCGTGGCCATGGCCATTCCACAGATCTGAAGACAAAAAACCTCATCAAACAAAAGAAATTGTGTCTTAATATAAAATTAATGCTGTCTAACAAAAAATCCTTTTGAGGTTGAGGCATAGTATTATCCAAATCAGCCAATATTTCATTGCCTTGTCCCCCTGGAATGATCTATAAACTTATAAAGTGATGAGAAATTAGATTTCCACTTTATCTCTGAGATGGAGTCGATAACGTGCAGAGTGTCCCTAATATGGGACCTCAACTTGGATACAAATGGTTGAAGATGGTAGTCCACATATTGAGACACATTGGACGCCATCGACCCCACCCCAGAGATTATGGGTCTTCCAAGAGTGTCTAACATTGATTTGTGTATCTTCGGCAGATGGTAATTATTGTAATCCTTGGATGTTCTAGAAATAAAAATCTAAATTCAAGTTTTGTAATAACTCCGACTGCCAAAGTTTGCTCGAAATGTTTTTTTATATACTGACTGATAAATAGTTGTAGCATTTACCCTAAAGAATAGAGTAGGAGGCAGTGTCCCCTAGGAGTCTATGCGCTTCCAAAAAATAGGCCGCTCTGTCCCGGAGGACAATGCCCCCTACCTTATAAGCCTGCCTGACTATATTTCCCTCATTATTGTTAAGCTTATCAATAGCTTCCAATTCTAACTTAGAAAGATACTTGTGAATCGCTGTGTCTTGTGACAAAGGTTTTCAAAATCCTTTAGTACTGCACTATAGAAAGAGTCAATATAACCCCCCCTTCGATTGGTACCGGAAAAATACTGATTTTTGTCCATAGGGGGAATGTACCACATTCAACTCAAGATCATTATCAATAATAGATGAACATGTCAGATGTATCGTAAGATCAGATTCATTGAGAATCTGTTCCGTTAATTTTGACAGATCATCTGATTCTGATCGTATAGAAGAAAATGCAGAGAAGAAAATGCATCAATAATATCTTGGGTGTTAAGTAAAGCCACCATATTGGTATTATTATTAAGTATATTAAAATGCCTTTTAAGTGTGACTTTCCTGATAAAATAATTAAGATCCACAAAAAGGTTAAAAGCATGAGGTGCCATATTTGGTGGAAAAGATAATCCTCATTCTAATAGTGATACTTCGTGAACAGATAAATTAGTAGATGAAAGATTATATATAGCAGTAACACCAAGCGACTTAATCAGTCGTCTGTTCGTCTTTTTCCTTTTCTGGACCATAGCTACTCTATTTCCTGTGGGCCTCTTTTGCCTTGAAGAACTAATTTGTTTTGGGTTTCGTTGTCCCATAGAGGGTATTGCTTCTCTTTCCTCCCTTTCTCCCTCTCTCTGTCCTGCCATGAAGTTTTGTCTAACAAATGCTGTAGTTTTTGCTGTTTATGTTTAGGGTCCTTAGGTCTGGTATCTTCCACTCAGTCAATACCATAACCCTCTCCATCAGTAGCGTCACCCGGGGTATCTACTCTGAGTATTCTGAATCTATTGCCTGTGGGTGGGACTCATACGTACCCCTAATAGAGGGGTTAAGTCCCGGGCGACTACCAACTCCTAGGGCAGCACCTCCAGCTCACCTACCAGACTCCCTAGATTGATATATATTGATCCCTCCTCCCCACATGCGACCCTTGGAAGCAATCCTATTTTGTCCATTATGACTATAGGAGCGTTTCTAATTCTTCACTTTATCCGAGGCATAATCGTCATTATCATGGACAAGTTTATTGTATTTTTTCATAAGTTCTTTCTCAAATGTTTCAACTCTTTTGTTAGTGGTCTCATCATATTCTATAAATTATCAAACATACTGGACACCTAACAAGCTCCTATTGAACCCCCAAAATGACCACAACATATATATAAGCATATGAGTGTCACAGAGGAGTGCTACTGAGCATGGCAATATATATTTAAAACCAGAGACAGAACATAAAACACAGACAAAGCTCAGTTTTAGCACATCCAGTGAGACTCATACACGGTACAGTGCCTAAATATATATGTATAAATATCTAATAAGTAAAATGGTCTTTTAGTTTGACATTTTTGGCCAAAATTGTTGTAAGCCCCTGAGTCAACGCCACGGCAGACCACATATCAGGGGTCCCTAACGCTAATATAAATTCTTAATAACCTGTGTAATAACAGGAAGAATGATTTATAGTAAATCTGTCAATATTAGTTGCAATAATGGGCTCACTCCATAGCATCTTCCACTCAGGGGAACTTGCCTGCTTGCAGTTTGGCTGTGACATCTCTAATACAGAGTGCTTTTCCTGGTAATGTACAGGTTAATAAAATCTTCAGTCAGACTTAGAACTTTGCAACTAATATTGACAGATTTACTATAAATCATTCTTCCTGTTATTACACAGGTTATTAAGAATTTATATTAGCGTTAGGGAAGCCTGATATGTGGTCTGCCGTGGCGTTGGCTCAGGGGATACAGAACACCAAAAACTGTGGCCCCTAGGAGCAACACTCTTAGTCACAGCCCTAGGCCTGGTCCTTCCAGTGCCCTGGCCACGCCTCCCCCAGAACCTGTTAGCAGCGTAACCCCTGCAGTCCCAGTTCCAACATGGGCGCATGTGGCAGTTGCAGGCATTGGCCCCAGCAACAACAATGCTGGGGCCACGCCATGTCTGAGCAGGAAGCTTGGGGTGAAGTGCCCAATGTCTCCTGGCCTAAACATGGAGATATATGTGAGGGCTGTGGCTGATGTGGTGGGTCCCTCTGCTGTGGTGGCGGCCAGCAAAATGTATGGGAGGGGCATTTTCTTCTTCCGTACGCTGGCTGCCACTCACACCCTGGTGCAGAAAGGCATCAGTGTAGGGGGGAAATACATCCCTATAGAACCCATGGAGGGGCTAGGCACAAAGGTCATTCTGTCAAATGTGCCCCCCTTCATCCCAGATAGCCTCATGAAGCCATACCTGCAAGCCCTGGGAGACATTAAGTCCCCCCATAATAAAATTATCTTTGGGCTGCAGAGATAGGGCGCTGAGGCATGTGCTCTCATTTAGGCGGCAGGTACAACTGCTGCTGCCGGGGAGCACTGAATCTGTGGAGGGTTCTTTTGGGGTAAGCTACGAGGGCATAACATACACCGTGTACTATGGCACGGAGGGGGTAAGGTGCTATTTGTGCAAGGAGCTGGGGCATACTCGCAGGTGTTGCCCCAAAGGGAACAGAGGACCTATCCCAACTCCTACACCCACCCCTCCCTCTGCCAAGACACCCCGTACCGCTGTGCCCACCACAGCGGGGCCCTCAGGGGCCCAGGTCCGTCCTGGGACCACAAGAGATGTCGCTGTCCCATCTGGAACAGTGACGTCTGTACCTCTCCCCAAAGAACAGAGGGAGAAGGAAAAGCCCTTGAGAGCCCAGGTCCCCCCTGGGACCACAGAAGATGTCACTGCTCCATCTCAAACAGTGTATTGTGAATGATAGTGAATATAAGGCGCTAACAACTTAAAATAAAATAAAAAAGTGGTTGCGTGCAAGTGATGAATTATATCCATCTCAAACAGTGACATCTGAACCTCTCCCCCAAAAAAAGAGGGAGAAGAAAAGAGTCACCCCAGAACAGTCACCCTCTGTTGTCATTGCCCCCCCCCCCCCAAGAACACCTTACCCCCAATGTAAGCATGGTACAGGGTGCGGGGGAGAAGGAGGAAGCTCCGGCTGGAGAGACAGTGGCACCCTATTCTGGCGAAACACCCCCCAGGAAGAAGCCTTTTAAAACCAAAAACAAAAGGGTGATTGAGGAGGTCGAGGAGGGTGAACCGTATTACGTTCACCCTCGGATGTCTCCTAAGCGGAACGAAACATCAGTTTCGCACAAGGTGGCTCCATCCGGCCCACTGGTTAGGATTAGCCAGTGTGAGGCCTGAACTCATAATATCATGCCCCCCCCCCCTCGAAGATCTGGAGGGAATACAAGGGGAAAGGGAGGTACCCCGGCCGTCCCTGGGTGGGAAGATCAAAGTGCTCAAAAGATGAGGCTTGCCCTAGAAATGGACGTAGGAAGCATTCCAAACACCCTCCCAGTGGAGAACATCCCCGGACTTGTGGCTCGGTGAAACCTACACAACGCCGAAATGCGGTACTGTCGTAGACTTGGGGGGTCGACCAGAATCCCCCTCCGCTGGTACTGCCCCTCGGGTGAAGCACTGAGGCCATGTCGGTTTTATGTCACCGAAGGAGGGGATGGCTAGGGCTGACCCCCATGGTTGAGGATTTAGAGGATGGGAGTGGGGAAGGCAGGTGTAGGAAGAGGGGCTTTAGCGGACGCGGGATGCACCTGGAGGGTGTCTGACGTGAGCCCTCTTCGGAGGAGTTTGGTCTTTGTCAGAGTGACTGCCAACTGGGACTCTCTCCTGTGGGGTGCATGCTGAGGAGTGCCTCCCGCGGGTTGGCGGAGAGTGGCCCTCCCACGGTTGGCGGAGTGCCCTCGACCCGGTTGGCGAGTGCCCTCGCTGCTGCTTGGGTCCCTCCCACAGTTGGTGTGAACACCTGTGGCTTCCCATTTATCCACCCACACGGCGATAGAGGAGATTAGGAGGGCACTGGGTGCTCTGTGGCCCCCGAGGACACTCGAGGGAGACCGCTGCCTCCCATCTATACCGCCGCTCCAAAATACCCTGAAGATTCTATCCGGGGTTGGATGTGGAGGATATAGTCGGACCCCCTCGTGAAACACCGAGAGGGGACCCACGTTTAGGGGTGAGAAAGGCTCCCAGAGAGAGGGCGGGGGTGGGTCTTGAGTTTTTCAGACAAGAGAGCTTGGGGAGTTGGGCTCAGTGAGGAGTCCTCTGGCACCGGGAGTTGGTGGGCTCCATTGAGCCCCGTTACCTTGCCCAGGAGATACCCTTCACAAGCACGGAAAAACAGGGTGAAGTTGGGCCCTCAAGAAGTGGAAGGAAGCTTCGTTCATTCTCCACTTCTCTTTTGTTATACACCCGGGCCAACCGCAAGGCCAGAATCCGGGTCTAATGAACATGTGTCGTGCCCCTCTAAGTTCTACAATTATGCGGAGCACGTAAAGCTTCTCGGGGTATAGCACACTGAGCGCCTGTGGGAAGAGAAAAACCCTTGACTACCAATGGCTTTGAGCATCGGTAACGCTAAATGTAAACAGCTGTAAAGGAGCGGGTTGCGCAGGTTTCGGGTACTCTCCTTTTACAGAAGGGAAAGTATTCTGTGAGTTTCCTGCAGGAAACCCAATACCACTCCAGAGGCTGAAGCCAGCTGGCATTTGGAGTGGCGAGGCAGGTGTTTTCTTCAGCCCCCTCACTCATCATCTAGTGGGGTGGGTGACCCTGTTCTCTGAGTCCTTTAACCAGAGCTGTGCTTGCCAAAGCTGTTGTTCCGGTCGCCTGTTGATATCTCAGGGTCGACACGAGGACTACACGTTTAATTCTGAATGTGTATGCTCCTGCCACCGGACCCCGAGAAGGCTAGTTCTTCGTCAGAATTCTGAATACCTGGAGACAGTCGACGCGAACGAATACGTGGTGTCGGGGGTGATTTTAACTGTACCCTCGAGGCTCGGAAAGACCGGATAGGTCACGACCCACACCCCGTATGTCGGCGTCGCCTGCTGGAGGTCATCACCCCCTCACTCCTTGGTAAAGTCTGGCGAGAAACAACATCCGGAGGCATCCATGAATTCACCCAGTTAGGTGTTTAGGGGTGAACGGATGGTCCTGGTCCCGGATAGACAGGCTGTATATTTCCAGCTACAGCCTGTCGACGGCCCAGTCCTGCCATTGGCTGGCGCCGTTTTCGGACACACAATTGTGACGTCCGTGACGGTGACGCTGCTACCTGCAGCAACCTTCAGACCGCATATTGGCACTTCAACAATTCTTTGTTGGAGGAACAAGGGTGCGACTCGGTCCTAGACTTTTGGATCTGGCCTGGAGAGGTTGCAGGTCAGACTTTGCCACGTTTAGAGCGCTGGTGGGACGTGGGCAAGGTTCATCTGCGCCTCGTTTGTCAGGATACCCAAGGCTACCCAGCGGGGCCAGCGAATGCTGAGATCGAGGCACTCAGGGAGGAGGTGCTCGATCTCGAGAAGCGGCAGTCTGTGGGCAGGAGACGCAATACCTGCAGAGTATGGTACGTGGAGAGGAAGTGCGCCTCTCCGGGGACTTGGAAGATCGGAGAGCTCGGGGGGCGTATGTGCGATCCCGCATCCACTTCCTTCGGGAGGATGGATCGCGGTCGCACCTCTTCTACGCGCTGGAGAAAAAGAGGGGAAACCGTTAGACATATCACCTGCTTGTTGCAAGAGGACCGCGACCCCACCCCTGTGGACCCTGGACCGAGAGCAACCGGGACAGAACCGGAGATTCTATGAGTAGATCTTTTCTCTCCGGAGTCAATCCGAAGCCAGATAAATGCAGGGGTCTTATGGGAGGGGTCTTCAGGTCAGGTGAGGAGGGAAGGCGAGGCTGTTGGATTACCACTTTGACCCTGGGCCGAGCTCTCTGAAGCCCTCAATCTGCATGCCCGCGGAAAACTCCGGTATAGAGGGGCTGACTGTGGAGTTCTTCCTGTTTTTCTGGGAGATGCTGGGACCGTCTATTTCACCGAGGTCCTAGCCGAACGATCCCTGGAGACCGCATGAGATGCCCCTTTCGTGTCGGCGTGGGCAATACTGTCTCTGCTGGCCGAAGAAGGGGGATCTCTCGCCAAGATTTCCAAACTGGCGACCGGTATCATCACTGCCAGAACGCGACTATAAGATCGTATGAGCCAAAGCGCTTTCGCTGAGGCTCAAGTCTGTGCTGGCAGAGGTGATTCACCCCGACCAGTCCTATACTGTCCCGGGCCGGAGTATTCATGACAACATCTTTTGGTCCGGGACCTGATGCACTACGCACAGAACTGTCTACACTACTAGCCTTCTGTCCCGAGATCAAGAGAAGGCGTTTGACAGAGTGGATCACGTTCACCTTATGCAGACCCTGCAGGTGTTTGGCTTCGGCCCACAATTTGTGGGCTTGTCTCCAGATGCTGTACACCTCGCAGAGTGTCTGGTGAATATTACTGGTCCCTGACGGCAACCTTGTGTTTGGTCGGGGAGTACGTCAAGGGTGCCCCCTGTCTTGGCAACTGTATGCGCTGCTGCATTGACCCTTCCTCTGCCTACTGAGGAGGAGGCTCACTGGGCCTGGTGCTGCGGGAACCCGTACATCTGCGTGTATCCTTCGGCTTTAGCCGAGACGTTCTGCCTCGTGCCCAGGACCTAGATGATCTAGAGCGGGCACAAGCGTGCCAAGAGGTCTACACCGCAGCGGCGCATCTTCTGCTCGGATCAACTGGTCCAAGTGCTCCTGGCATTCTGGTGGGGTGTCCCTTACAGGTAGACTCCTTTGCCCCCGCGGCGTTTCGGAAGTCCTCGTGGGAGAGTGATCTCTCAAGTATCTGGAGTCTATACCTGTCTGCTGCGGAGGACCCGCCCCGGAAAAACTTCAGTGATCTTGAAGAACGGGTCGTTGCTCGTCTGGGGTCATGGTTGTATCTGTCGAGAATGCTTTCCCTCAGGGAAGAACCCTGGTGATTAATCAGCTGGTGGCAGTCAGCTTTGGCACCGGCTGATAGCTATGGTTCCGGACCCCCGGAATTTATCAACAGTTCCAGAGGAAGTTGATGGATTTCGTCTGGATAGGAAGCATTGGGTCTCTCTGGGAGTTCGATGTCTCCCTTGGAGGAGGGTGGACAGGGAGTGGTGTGTGTCGCTCCCAGTTACACACTTTCCGCCTCCAATACCTGCAGAGATATCCTATTCGCAGAGACCATCATCTCGCGAGTGGGTGCCAGCGGCAACCAGTTTCGTTTCGCCAGCTGCGCAATATGAGGTATGACCGGGCAACGTTTATCATCAGGGCGGCCGAGGGTTTAGGTAGAGACTTCTCGGTGCTGCCGGGGCATACTATCGGGACTTACTTAGGCCTGGAAACTGTCTCCGCGACCAGGAAGGAACAGCGTGGGGGTTGATTTCGGTCCCTTTTTCCTCGCCGAGCCACTGCTGTATAATCCGGCAGTGGGGGCTCGGATGTTGGATTCACCCTCATTTGCCGGCCTAATTCCTGGCGCAGGTGACCAGAGTCGGAGATCTCCTGGAACTATGGGCGGCGGATACTTGGGTAAAGAGCAGAGATGCTCAGCGCCCGTATGTGTCTGCCGTTATGACCCGCAGTCCCTTCGTCGCTGATCAGGGAGATTACGGATGCCATCCACCCCGACTCACGCACCTTCATTGAGGGGGTATTGCAGACGGAAGCCTTGTCAACCTATCAACTTCAGCTCTCCGGATCTTTGCGTGGAACCAACAGCCACGGCAACCCCCTCAGGCTCTTTCTCCCCCAACCTCAGCAAGTTGGGGATATGTCCCAGGCGTGTTCCGCGCGGCATGCCGAGGAAAGTCCTGTATTCTCTGGTCTGCCATATGTGCATTACCTCACCATCTGTCACCCCCCAGACACCATCTGGAGGCGGGTAGATCCTGCGAACGAGGGCGAGAGACCCCGGTGGAGGGAAGTCTATTCATCTTGGTTCCCCGTCCCGCCGGGGGATTTTAGTGAGGTTCCTCCACTGTGCCGGAGCACAGGAAGTATTTGGCACACTTCTCGGACTCCCCCAGCCGCCGTGTCCCATCTGTGGGCGAGCGGGAGTCGCGTATCATCACATTATTCGAGTTGCGCTAGACTCGCCCCTCATGTACTCTTGAGGAGCCTTCTTCTACAGTTCTGGCTACACTTCTCCCCTCATCTTTTATTTTGGGACCAGTGTCCTGGAACGATAAGCCTAGGGATCTCTGGTCAACATGCTCCTGCATTGGCTAGTGTAGCATTTGTAAAACCAGGAAGCCAGTGTTTGGAGGGGGGGGTCACAACAAATCGTGTTGGCGCCGGGGGAGTGGAGAAGTCATTGTGCTGTGGGGGGTGGGCGGGGCCCTGCGCTGCGGCTACGGCGGGCCCGTACGCTTGGCGCGAGGGCCCTGTGCTGCGGCGGGGGGGGGGGGGGGGGGGTTTAGCGGTCTTCCGGAGACTGTGCTTACCTGTCTCCAAAGCAGCACATACCGACAGCGATCACTTTCAGAAACTTATTGCAGGCCCCCTCACGTTCGACCGTGCGTCATGCGCAATGCGCCGTGGCGGCTCGTGATGAGTGGATGTGCCTGCCGTTCCTCTGCTCCTCTGCGGTTCGTGTGTAATGACCCAGTGGGGTCATGTGACGTCCGGCATGGTAATCGTGCACACCCCGCGGTCGTCATTATTACACCAGTTAAAGTTCGCACAAACTGGCATTAAGTTTGTTAATACTATTAAAAATTGAATAAAATTAACACAAATGAAGTGATCACATATACTGTACCCTGTATAATAATAAAAATAAAAAAAATCTGTACTGTATAAGTCAAACTTGTAATAAGATTGACGTACACACACCTCTGACCCCTCAGCCATTTTAATACAACACACTCGTGCTGTCTGAGACTGGTAAAAATACATACTGTACTCAGGTACTGTACTTAGCCCTCCAGATCAGTGTCAAAGCCTCCGGTTTTCAACACTAGGAAAAAAGTGAAGACCCAGGCAGGTAGAAAAGTGGCGGAAAAACGGTCACACCAAACGTAAGAGTTTACCGTCAAAGAAAAAATTGCTCGCGCTGACAGAATAAAATCTGGAGTCACGCAAACCAAAGTGTCTAGAGACCGTAGGCATGAATGAGTCTACAGTTCGCGGAGTGAAAAAGGAGGAGAGAAACTGTCGGATGCAGTAAATCCATAGAAACGAGACGATGGACTGAAGCGTAATCGTTTGCGTGAACCTACAAGACGCAGTTGGATAAACGTGTTTTTCATGGTTTGTCCAAGAAAGATCTGAAGGCATACCTCGTCTGGACCCCATCTGCAAAGAAGGCAAGCAAAAGTTTCACAGCAACAACTTCACAGGCCAGCTTCACAACCTCCTTCGCGCAAGTAGTGGATGCTAATCGCTTTAAAAAGGCGACATGGAATAAGTAAAACCGCGTATATCAGGAGAGATACGGTCAGCTACGTATGAAAGCTGCATGCTCGTACCCTGCCCAACTTCAGAATAATTGAGATGGTGGCTTAGCCGCGAACATGTTCTAACTGCGATGAGACCCGGGACTGTGTTTCAAAATGCTACCGAATACCACTCTGCTGCCTGTAGAATGACGACCAGCGTGCACAGGCTTTAAACAAATGAATGAAAGACAGAGTGACTGTACTTTTTGTGGTGAACCAATCTGGAAATCACAAACTGAAGCCCACTTTGTATTGGCAAGTTAAGTCGCCGGGTTGTGCTTCCACCATGTGAAACATGGGTACTATGCCTTTTGCGATGACTTTAGCAAAAAATGCCTGGATGACTGCCAGTATTTTCGAAAGGTGGTTTCATCAAACATTTGTACCAGAGTCCGTAATACTTACGTCAACAAAGGCTGGATACAAAAGCTTTGTTGTTACTTGACAACTGCCCTGACAATCCCCCGGCCGATAGCCTAATAAGCCGAGATGAAAAATAAGGGTCAGCTACTTGCCCAAGAACACTACATCCAAAATACGCCGCTTGATCAAGGCATTATTGCACCTTAAGTGAACTTTCGGAAAACATGAATACATCGAATAATCACAAGTGAAGATTTGTATACATTTTAAAAGAAAATGAATCTAAAAGAAGTTTTTTATATTGGTGGCGAAGCTTGGGAAGTCGGTCACATAAATGTTGGCATTGCGAAATGTTGGGCGAAACATAACAGGTGCACGTCCTGTGCCGGCTGACGCCGAACTTGCCAGTGACAGTGAGGACGATGCTGATTTGAGGGTTTTACGGAGGAAAAGTCACCGCCGCAAATGCAGTTATTGCAAACTATGGTGACGAAGGCCTCACATAAGCAGAAATTGCCAATGCCGAACGGTCATGGAACCGTTCATTGATACGGAAGGGTGGCTACAATTGGACTCTGTGGGTCGATGGTACAGCAGCTGTCCACTCATGAACATAGGACGGCTCGGAAATCATTCAAAGCCTTACACAGTGACTGAATACTGATCGGATACTACAGAAGACGATGAGAGTGGAACCAGAAACCGCCACACAAAGTGGTGGGATTACACAACAGGACTTCAATTTAGAGTCAGAAAACGTCAATTCTATAACAATCTAACACATTAAAAGAATCATTGAAATCGTGAAAAAGAAGAAAAAGAGAATGCACTGAAACAGACAACATTGATAGGTTTTTTCAGTGTAATTCCAGCTGTGTTTTATTACAGTATGTTCATCTCAGTATGTTTTTGTTTTGTACATTTGTTAATGAGCACAGAGATGCATTACACGGTTTTCAGTAGGTGCTGTATCTACAGTGCATACTACAGTATACAGTATGTGTTTTGTGTGTGTTCAGTACTTTATTTACAGTACAGTATTTATGAGAAGTGAACAACACGACAATTGTTGTTTTAAATACAGTACTTTATTGTTCAATGCATCATAAATGTGTTAATACTGTGACGATTGTGCATTTTCTTGTTTATTTTTCATTCTACTGTTGATGTTTTAAACACACACTTACACACACTTTACGCACACTTTCGCACACTCACACCCACTCACAGCCACATCATGCACACTTACACACACTCACAGACACTTACACACACACTTACAGACACTCACATACACTGCACACACTACAATCACTCACCCACACTCCAATCACCCCACCAGACACATTACACACACTTACAGACACTCACAGACACTCCACACACTTACACACACTCACACACACTGTTACGCATCACACTTACGCACACTAGCACACTCACACACCACCTCACACCACTTACGCACACTGCAACACGCACACTACACCACGCACACTTACACACACTTACACACACTCACAGACACTTACACACACTTACACACACTCACAGACACTTACACCACTTACAGACACTCACAGACACTCACACATGCTCACACACACTCAGACACTTACACACACTTACAGACACTCACACACGCACGCTTTACGCACACTTACGCTCACACACACACGCACACTCACGCATACTTACACACACTTACACACACTCACAGACACTACACACCTTTGACAGACACTCACGAACACTCACACACGCTCACACCCAACTCAGCACTTACACACACTTACCAGACAACTCACGACACCAACTCCTTTACGCAAACTTACGCTCACACACACACACACGCACACTCACGCACACTTACACACACTTACACACACTCATAGACACTTACACACCTACAGACACACTACCGCACTACACACCCACTCACACACCCTTACTCCACCTACCACCCTACGCACACTTACACAACACACCACGCACAGACCTTACACTTCAGACCGTGGCGATTTTAAAATATAGTAGCAGAAAGTACTACTCTTGCCTTTGTTCGGTGGTGCGTTCGGTGGGGAGGTCGCGCGGACAGGGAGCTGTACGCGGAACTGGTTGTATAGCGTTTTTTTTCTATCACGTGGTGTCAGGGGAAAGCCGGGACGGAGGGGCATCCCCGCTCCTCTCCTTCCGCCGCGGGCTGTCCCGCGGTGACAGGGGGAAGCGGGGACCGGAAGGGACATCCCCGCTCCCATCTCCTGTCCCGCGGATGAATGAATATGCGTTAAAGCGGCGGCCATTTTTTTTTTCCCGACCCCGTTAGTAACCGTGGTCTCGGGGTGGACCCCGAGGACCGCGTTAAAACGGGGTTTAGCTGTATTTTTGTATTTATCTGTTTCTCTTCTAATATTTTAGGTTTTTCCTCACGAAACTGAACCAGGATTTTCATCAAAGCAAACGCACCTGAGAAACCCAGGTTGTCTATAATGGTCAATCAGTCAAATACATCATAGTTTATAGATAAAACAAAATAAGCATATACAAATAATTATACACTGACTTAAAAGCCTAACAATTTAAAACACTAATATTAAAGAAATATTAAATAATATAATATAATGAATTTTATATAAATACAGGGTTTTTTTTGTGTTTTAATACACTTTTTTGATATACTGTATCTACTACTCTGAGTGCTTGCTTTGTGATTTCTACTCTGTGTGGAGATCACAGTGTTATCTTTATTATGCTTATGGAGCAACCACCGGACCATACTGTTTTTCATGGACTGTTCTTTTTAAAATAATATATTTTTTATGTAGCGCCCTTTCCCCTGTGTCTGGTGACTATGTTGGGGGCTGTAACACCTATAGGCTCAGCGAGGCCTGATCCTCGCTGCAGGGAGCCTGGGGTGTACCGATTCATCTGGTGACAGCGCCTCCCCTGTGAAGGATCCTAGCATGCTGATACCCGTTGACATGAACCCAAACATACACACACTATATACATATAACAGGCTTAGCGAACACAGCTAAGAACATATATCAGGATAACATATACAAGGTAGAGGCCTCGCAACCACCTTGTCCACACTTCTGACAGGGTTTCCCCCAAATACTGAGGTGCCCTGGGTACCCAACCACCTGTTGTCCACAGGAGAAATCCCCCCCCAATGTTCCGGTAGCGCTACCCACAGGTAGTGTGTTGAGTTTGTACACTTGAGTGATTCTGCCAGGTGCCCAGCACCTGTACCTGCTGACTGAAGAAGGGGCTCTCTGGCCCACGATTCTGCCGGTCCCGCGAAGGTGTCCGCGTTGACCACGTGGGGTGGTATCCCAGCTGGAGGGTCCCCACCACGCAAGAGAGTCCTCTATTATGGTGGGGTCTGGTCCCAGACAACAGGCCGCAGACACTGGTGCGTGGCTCTTGCTGCTGTGTCCCGGACACTACATAAACCTACAGGGGCAATGTTCCTATCTAGGGAGCTGTCCCTGTAGCAACTAAAATCTAGGTGCGGAGTCGGGGCCTAGCTGGGGCCTATAGGGGTCTCTGGCCTAGTGCATTGGCCACTGACACCCTTCACACACACCCTCACCTCTCTGTGTCCTGGCTGCAACTGGCGTCCGTGCATTCGCGCCAAACCATAATCTGCTTTGTCGTGGCTCTGTCAGCCCTATTGCTCTCGCACTCATGTGACCTCGTTCACCGCACCCCCTGCCTCTGGGGGCTGTACTCCCCACAGAGCCCTTCTCCTAAGATGGCCACCACTACTGCTTCTGCTACTGTGTATGCGCGCGCCAACTTGTAATGGCCACCACGCCTGGAACCGTCGCTCTGCGCATTCACACGCACATGCGGGGCGCATAATCAATACCCCACCGCACACAACCGGTCACTTGCCCCTCCTCCGTGTGCCAGCGCCGGGAGGTAAGGGGACAGAAGGGGACCAAGGCTATATATATTATATAATATTATATAGTATATATATATATATATACATGAACACCCTTAAGCCAATGCTGCTGCTTTAAAACAAAGCTTTTAAACATAGCCTGTGATGAGATGCAAAGCCAGTAAAACCCACTCACAGACAGAGGTCACAGTGTGCGATTGAGAGCGTCCCCACTCACAGACACAATATTGAAAAGAAACAGATATCAAATGGAAATATTACTTGTATGCTCATTTGCATGTCTTGAACCCCGCCTTTCACCATTATCACCCACTCACAGACGACTGTTTCAATATTGTGTCTGTGAGTGGGTGTACCACTCAACGCACACTGTGACCTCTGTCTGTGAGTGGGTTTTACTGGCTTGCATCTCATCCCAGCTATGTTTAAAAGCTGTGTTTAAAGCAGCATGCATTGGCTTAAGGTTGTTCATGTAATGTGAGCTTGAGACAAAAGGTTGGCCTTGTTATCATTTGCATGTCATTTCCCAGATTCCTCTTGCTGCAGTGGAAGTGCTGTGTGCTGGGTGATAATGGTAAAAGGCGGGTTGCAGACCGCTAAGACATGCAAATGAGCATACAGAATATTTCCTTTTGCTATATGCTTTACTGTGGAGGGTTTTTTCACTTTTTTTTACCCACCATAACCTTAATATTGTGGTTTATCGTATCGTATCTTATCTAGTCTGTCGTACGAATCCATGGAGATCCAATATACCGCACAGCATAAGAGATAATCACAAAAGTGTTTTATTGGGTCCAATATGCCAACATTTCGGTCCACAGGGGGACCTTCTTTTTGTTATTATCTCTTGTGCTTGCGGTATATGGACTCTAGGGACCCGTACAGCAGTAACATTTACCCTTTAAAGTGCACCACACCTGCCTCTGCTGAGGCCTTTTTCAGTGTGTGCTGCCATTTCCTATCTATATATATATATATATATAGGTAACGGCTGTCTTGTGGTGGTTTTACGGTTTATGCATCTAAACCCGCTGGCTCAAAGCTGGGAAGTGCAAGCAATAAGCTTTAAGTGACCATGTTAAGACATGCAATGAGCACTCTCATACGCACCTCACTGACCTCTCGCTCTCCTCACTCACTCGCTCTCTCATTCACTCGCGCACACAACACACACACACCACACACACACACACACCACACCCACACACCACACACACACACACACCACACACAAGGCTTTACACAGAGGTGTCTTGTCTTAAAATATATTAATAAGGATAGACACACACCATGTCGTGAAAAGTGGTGGTGGTATGGAGTTGCCAAAGTTTTGGTGCCATTGGTAAAGTTTTTGCTGTGTTCTAAGCACAAATTCTCTCCTATGCTATATATATATATTATATAAGTATATATATGATATATATATTAATATATATATATATAAGTCAAAAAAATAATAGATGATACCGTTCTGTGGCTAACGAAGCTTTTATTTGTGCGAGCTTTCCGAGCATACACTGATCTCTTCTTCCGGCGATGTTGTAACATCGCCGGAAGAAGAGATCAGTGTATCTCGAAAGCTCGCACAAATAAAAGCATTTCGTTAGCCACAGAACGGTATCATCTATTTATTTTTTGATTATTGAAGCTCGGCTAACACGGTACTGATACCTCTACATATATATATATATATATATATATATATATAGAATTTGTGTCCCTCTTTTACTTCTAAATCTCAGGAATATACTTTTATACTGCCATTCCTTTTTTCTTGTTTGAAATCTCATCTAAAAAGTCCACCTTTTGTTCCCTGGCCTATTCCTTTTATTGGACAAATATTTTTTTTTCTTGAGTATTTCTTTCTAGTGTACTCCTCTCTTCTATCATCTTTATAAATCATTTTTAAACAGTGTGTATAAAAGACAGTAGACTGGATAGATATTACTGTATTATATTGTCAGTTGACCAAAGGTTCTCTTTCAATTGTGGCTCAATGTCTGAAGTTTCTAACAATCCACACGAATTTTAACCAAAGATTTCTCATTATCAAAATGTCTACTTCACTTCTTTGGAGAGTTAACAGTAATGAAAAATAAAATAGCGTAATGAATTATACAACAGCTACAGTACAACATGTAATTGCAAAATGTATGACATTATGAGAGAAAGTAACTTTTAAAAAATGGCATTTCAGTCTTTCTTTTTTCATGTTCTTAATGTACAGGGTACATATTTTGCTTCAGAAAGTAAAAGGTTTAAAGCAGTAATACATGCTGCTCATGTTTTTTATTTATTTTATTTGATTTGTGGAACAACGACCTGCAAGGTCACAAGATCATTTTTGATCAACAGTAGTATGCAAATTAGGAAGTCAGCTAACTAATTTGCACTATATCCCAAAACATCATTTTAAAATGTTGGTCAGTAGAGTTTCTATATTAAAGTACAATACTTATTATTGCTCAAACAGTCAGTCAGTCATTCACTTACATGTCAACTAATAGTTAATAAGGCCCATCACACCTGAGTAAATAGTCCCCAGAGAATAGCAATATACATTTTGCATTAAAAACATGTTGCAGGCAGGTGAAACACAAATCATCAAGCCACAATAGCAAACATCTAAATCATATCAAATAAAAAAAAATCCTTAGTGTATCAGAATCAATGGACATTCACTTGTATTAAATACACTTGGAACTGAGTTTGGTCAAATGTATTGCTCATAACAAATGTGAACGATACATTGGATGTGAAATAGATAGAATGGAAATTAGTGTTACTGATACATTACCTGGTATTCTTCAGATTGATTCTCCAGATGCAACCATGCCAGGACCCAAGATGCAAAACCTGCGCAATGCTCTACACAGCGGACACAATACAATTACCACACAGGAATCGGGAATACAAAATCAGAGGATGGTTCACCTGTTCCTCCAGCAATGTCGTGTACCTCATCATGTGCATGAAATGTCCAGGAGGCTGCTACTACATAGGTGAGACAGGGCAGGGGCTAAACAAGAGAATGAACCTGCATCGCCACAGCATCACACGCGGAGACAGTCCTGTCGGCGAACATTTCTCTGACTCTGGCCATAAGATGAAGATCTGAGGGTTGCCATACTCAAAGGTAATCTTAAAACACCGAAAGAGAGATGGTTGCATGAATACAAATTTATGCAACTGTTCGGGACACTTAACGGTGGCCTAAACAGAGATCGAAATTTTGAGTCATTACTGACACAAGTGAACTCTCTCCCCATGAGCGCTTAAGACCATGTCTGTACATACTGTGCTATATGTATGCACACACAGCTGTCTCTTACACATACCAATACTCCTTGTTTTTCCATCCCTATACACCAATAGGGACCACATAGTATCCACATACACTTTTAGTAATGCTACTATCTCTCACATTTCCACACCTACCCACACCATTTATATTAACTCCCACTAAAACACACCCCTTTTGTAAAGCACTGTATACACTGTGGGCTCTCCATTCATTTATATTCACACAGATATACACACACACACACACTCTTACATCACTTACTTTCAGGAACCATTTAACACCTCTAGCCATAAATCTCATACACACCGGGGAAGGACAAGCACAGATAACATTCCAAGAGACACTGTTTTTAAGTTTACCCTTTGCTTGTTTCATTCATTTTAACATCGCCGGAAGAAGAGATCAGTGTATCGCGAAAGCTCGCACAAATAAAAGCATTTTGTTAGCCACAGAACGGTATCATCTATTTATTTTTTGATTATATATATAGGCGGCCTTGTGTTACTGAATACACTTTTTTGATACCATACCTGCAGTGTGCTGTCTCTTTTTGGCTATCAGGATCCCCTGGTCTCCATATGTCTATATATATATATATATATATATTTGAAAACGTTGTATATTTGCAGTACTTATGGGCAATCTGACTGGTCCATCGGTCTGTCACTCAGCCTCTGGCCAATCAGATTGGTCTGTGCCCCGGCCCCGCCCCCCTACGCCTCTCAACTGCCACACTCTCACCTGTCCACAGCCGGGGGTGGGGAAACGACACACGCACAACCACCTGGCCACTCTCCTTCTCACCCCGCGGCCTGGCCCACTGGATTCCCCCCCTCCCATCACCCGCAGCTCACTTCCCCGCTGGCTCCCCCCCCTCCATTACCCCCCCTAACCCGCAGCTCACCTCCCCGCTACCTTCCCTCGTGGAGGGGGGGGGTGGGGGTGAAGCGGGCCTGGCTGACTGCTTCATGCCCGCAGCCTCACACACTCCACGCCTTTGAGCCTGCTTCCTGGCACTCTTCCTTCCCCGGCACTCCACCTCCCCCCCACCAGAGCACGCTCTCCCCGGATAACCCCCCCCCCCCCCACAGGCCGCTCCTCCGGCTCCCCATCCCCGAGAGCGCTCCTCCGGCTCTCTCCGCCTCTCCCTTCACTGGCTCCTACCTGCAGCCAGAGGTGAGTGAGATGCGTGGCCGGGGAGTGAGATGCGTGGCCGGGGAGTAAGATGCGTGGCCGGGGAGTGAGATAGGGATGAGAAAAGTTTTTGCTTCATCATGTAGCTCTATAGTAAATAACCCATAGGTTCCATGTATATAGAGTAAAGAAGATTAACACAGAACCAGCATAAGGGTATAAATGATAATGCAAAAATGTGTATTGACATGTGCTCCATTATTCTAGTGATGCTTTACGTAGCCATTGTGACAAAAGACTTAAAGCAACACTATACTTCTCCTTCAAGCATGAATATATGATTGGTCCATAACAATATTTTTCTGACTATACCAATCTATACTCTCTCGTTCGCCCTGTAGCAATTTATTTCTGCCATTGCATCTAAGGGTTATTTGCTAAAATTTGATATAGTGGTGCTTAAAGCATTATTCCTCCTCTACTACCATAACTCATTTATAGACAGTTTGCTTGTGTCTCCATTGGGTGAGCCATATCCTTCTGTTATGTGGGAGTCGGGTGAATTATATGCTCATTCTATGCACACTAACCTCTTTATGTACATGTAGCAATGTGTAAAATTGGTGTACATATCTCTTTCTCATGCTGGCAGTAACAAAACAAAAGGGGAGGTGGAGCGCAGAGAAAAAGAGAATGCCAAGGTAAGATGAGGTCAATTTATTAAAACAACACTGCACAGTATTACTTACAATTAGTTAAAACCGCATGCATGTAGATGCTCCCACAAAGGTCTGTATAGAGCGTCAGTTAAACTCCCCCTGCCCCGACTGCAATCCACTGCTGCAGATTCTCACAGGGTCCCTGACCCGGAACCGGAAGTGCAGCAACACAAAGGTGGTAGGCGGGCTCTCAAGCTAGGTCAAGGGCTATGGCAATAGCAGCAAACACTAGCGAGATGACGGGGGAATCCTAACAACTACTATATGGGGAGAATCAAACGTGCTAGAAACTGCACTCCTACCCAGGAGTGCAACTCAAAAGTAATGAGCAAAACCTCTACGCGTTTCGCGCATTACAGCGCTTCGTCAGGAGGTATTAGGGCATTGCCGGAGGTGGTCTTATATGGGTCACCACCTGATTGCCCAACACAAAAAACATGTGTAGAACATGGTACAAATTACTTCCTAATGGTAAATGTGACTATTGGTATATACACATACATATATAAGGACACAAAACATACACATATTACCTATAAACAATATATACATTGATAACTGATGCTATATCTAATAATATTTACAACAATGATTTAAATAATGATTTAGATAATGATTTAAATAATGATTTAGATAATGATTTAAATAGCTGCCCCTTATTTATCACTTGTGTTACATTTTCCATACTATTGCAATTAAACCTTAAAACCATATACTTCATAATCCTAAAAACCAATATTGAAACAATTTACCTAATACAAAGAATCCACATCAATGATTATATTTAAAAGGATTATCTATTTCTCATTTTAGGAAAGGATTTA